>SJYC01039840.1:0-52662 GCA_006408675.1 Madoqua kirkii | reverse complement strand
TACTCTTTGGAAGGAAAGTTATGACCAACCTTGATAGCATATTCAAAAGCAGAGACATTGCGTTGCCAACAAAGGCCCATCTAGTCAAGGCTATGGTTTTTCCCATGGTCATGTATGGATGTGAGATTTGGACTGTGAAGAAAGTTGAGCATTATATTTTTCAGGTCTCTCCATACTGTCACAAATGGCAAAATTTCCTTCTCTCTCTTATTTCTTGTGAGGCTGAATAATATTCTATTTTCTGTATGTACTGTATCTTCTTTATCATTTGTCTGTTGGTCATTTAGGTTGCTTTCATGTCTTGGCTCTTGTGAATAATTCTGCAATGAACATGAAGGTACAGATAACTCTTGGAGAGCTTGATTTCAGTTCTTTTGCATGTATACCCAAAAGTGTATTTTTCAAGTTTTTGAGGCATCTCCATACTGTTTGCATACATAGTGCCTATAGTTAGCAGTAAGGTATTGCGTTCTTAAAGACTCTTTGCTGCTGCTGCTGCTAAGTCGCTTCAGTCGTGTCCGACTCTGTGCGATCCCACGGACGGCACCACACCAAGCTCCACCGTCCCTGGGATTCTCCAGGCAAGAACCCTGGAGTGGGTTGCCATTTCCTTCTCCAATGCGTGAAAGTGAAAAGTGAAAGTGAAGTTGCTCAGTCGAGTCCGACTCTTTGCGACGACCCCATGAACTTCAGCCTACCAGGCTCCTCCATCCGTGGGATTCTCCAGGCAAGAGTGATGGAGTGGGTTGCCGTTGCCTTCAAGCAGGTATATATCTGATTCTGTTCTTATCAAAATAAAACAAAGCAAAAATCCCCATAAGAACACAGAGAAACATTTGGAGGTGGTGTGTGTGTTTATACCTGGAATGTGGTGATGTTAACATTACTTAAATTATGTGGAATTTTGGTATACTAGGGAAAAGCTGAAAAACTCATGAGAGTCAACTCAAATTTTTATATTTTCAATATTGAGATTTTCCTAGGATTTCACAAGCATGGATGTGTGTATTTTTGGGTCCCCTGAGTCCTGATAGGTGATCTTTTCAGGTCCAAAGTGGCCAAGTAATGAGGAGATAACACAGAAGGTCTCAGTAACTTCCCATTCTATTATGTTAAGCCTTTGGAACAAGACTATTTTCTTTTTATTTACTTAGGTCAAAAAGGAGGATCTTTTGGGTTTTAGGAGATGCTTCCTATGTGATTTTGCATATATCAGTGTGTTCAACCCAGTGATAATGCTTTCTTTCTTTTTTGCTTTACAACTGTGGTGCCACTGCTGATTTTTCCTTTGATTAAAAAAGAACACTACTTACAAAATAATAAAAACTATATCTAAGAAGAGGAGTTGAAACACACAACTGCTGTCTCAGAAGAGTGAACCCTGTTAAACTGAAGATCCTTTGTGTTGAGAAGCATGATGGTTTTTATCCAAGAAAATATAGGGGCAGAGCTACCTTTGGGATTGGAGCTAGGAAGTCACATTGAGATGTATTTGGGGTTAGAGAAGAGTGGAAAAGGAGAGAGAAATGAGGAACCAAGATATGAGTGAAACATGGGGGTGATATATAAATTTGAGGGATGATTTGTTACACAGCAGAAACTAACTGATAAAGCATCATTAAGAATGAATTACTCCTTCATTTGAATTTTGTTTAAATTCATTCATTGATAATGAGAATTAAGCATATAAATCTTGTATTCTTCCAGCTCTTTCCTTAGATCCTTATGTATTATAATCATTATGTGTGAGTGCATGCATGCTAAGTCGCTTCAGTCATGTCCACTCTTTGTGACCCTATGGGCTGAAGCCTGCCAGACTCCTCTGTCCATGGAATTCTCCAGGTAAGAATACTGGAGTGGCTTGCTGTGCTCTTCTCCAGAGGATCTTCTTCCTTACCCAAACCCGAGTCTCTTGCATCTCCTGAATTGGCAAGCAGGTTCTTTACCACTAGTGCCACCTGGGAAGCCCTATAACCATTTTACTTAACATTTATTATACATTTATATGTCAGGTACAATAGCTTCCTGTGTAATAATAAACTGAATACTTGAAAAAACCGAACAACATAGTACTATTATCTGTATTGTATAGATGAGAAAGCTGAGGTCCAAAAAGTAAAAATACACCTTCACAAATCCAGTCACTGGCAGGGTGTGCCTTTGCCCAAGAGTTATCCAGTTTCAAAGCATGCAATTTTTTATGTTTATAATAGACCATTTTGCTATGTTAAACTGCACCTACAGGTATAATGTAAATTCTTACATATGGTAACAGAGTGTGATTCTGTTGATGATGTTTTAACATTCTTCATTTTTCAACAAGTATTCCCTTTGTGAAAGACATCTAATATTTTCCAGCCAACTTTTTACTCTGGGAGCTATTGCAATGAGTCATAGCTGAGTTCATTAAGTGTTTGTGCTTCAGGAATGCCACTGAGACTGAGTGCAGGTTTTAAGGGATGTAAACCATTGTGTGGAAGAGAAAATAAGAAGACATGGAGGCTATGGAAATTTATTTCCCTGCAAATCTTCCCTTTTGGTTTTCTCCCAAGAGAATGTCCTTAATTCACTCCTAGCACTGAACACCATCCAGGAGGATTTGTTACATAATCTCCTCCAGTTTGCTGCTTCTTTTCTCAGACTTTAATCATTTCAGGGCCCTATGAAGCACCAGGCACTTGATGACCATTTTATTTCAGATTAAAAATTGTATACATATATATATATATATGTGTGTGTGTGTGTGTGTATACATATATATATATATAGTCCCATTTGCAGCAGAATGAACAGACCTAGAGATTGTCCTGATGAGTGAAGTGAGTTAGACCGAGAAAGAGAAACATAATATGATATCCCTTATATGCAGAATCTAAAAAATAATGATACAAATGAACTTATTTCCAAAAGGGAAACAGACTCACAGATTTAGAGAATCAATTTATAATTACTAAGAAAGAAAAGTGGGGGGAAGGATAGACTGGAAGTTTGGGATGGACATGCACATACTGCTATATTTAAAATGGATAATCAACAAAGACCTGCTGTATAGCACAGGGAACTCTATTCTGCTCAGTATTATGTAACAACCTACATGGGAAAAGAATTTAAAAAAGAATGGATACATGTCTATGTAAAACTTAATCACTTTGCTGTATATACCTAAAACTAACACAACATTGTTAATTAACTGTACTCCAATGTAATATAAAAGCTTATATATATATGTGTGTGTGTGTGTGTGTGTGTGTGTGTGTGTCTAGTACCCATCCCTAAACCTCAAGAAGTATGACTGCAGATAGAGAAAGACTGATTTGATTTCAGGTGAGAATCTGTGACTAGCAATAGTTTGTGGGATGGGTTTTAACCTGGCTGAGCTAAAACCTACCTCTGTGACTTTAGGTCCAGGTAGATCTCAGAGATTTTGCAGGTTTGGTTCCAGATCACTGCAATAAAATGAACACTGCAATAAAGCAAGTCTTACAGATTTTTTTGCTTTCCAGTGCATATAAAAGTTACATTTACAATATACTATAATCTATTCAGGTGCAATAGCATTATGTCTGAAAAAAAAATGTATGGACCTAAATTAAAAATACTGAAATTACTGAAAAGTGCTAGTCATCATCTGAGCCTTCAGTGAGTCATAATATTTTTGTCATAGAAATATGAATGATCAATGATCACACACCACCAAAACAAACACAATGATAATAAAAAATTTGAAATACTGAGAGAAATAACAAAATCTGACACAGAGACACCAAATGGGTAAACATTGTTGGAAAAATTGTTCCAATAGACTTGCTTGACAAAGGATTTCCATAACCTTCAATTCGTTAAAAGAAATGCAATATTTGTGAAGTGCAATAAAGGCAGACCACAATTATTGTGCCTGTAAATTATTGGGCCTGTGTGAGGTATGCCTGAAATCTTTCAGAGTGTCCTCAACCTGCAACTTTTACTAGAGTACAGTCTCTAATAAGCTATTTATATTTTATTAGAAGTCTAGAAAAGAGAAATATTTTTTAAAACATTGTGATATAGTGTCTATTCACTTCTAAGATATAAGTTTTATTGTTGGCTTAAGTGAGACAACTGGGAGACTACATTTTGGAAAATTTGCCTAATCTCTTTTATGTACTTGTATTTTGATGTTTTATCCTCAGAATTTAAGATGTCAAAGCTGAGCTCAAGCCAGGCTCTATCAATTATTGGCTGGATGATGTTGTGAGAGCTTCTTATCCATGTTGTCTCCATTTCTTAATTTGCAAAAGGTGATAATAAATACTACTTCACAGAGTTTTTGTGAGACTTTAATGACATAAGGAAAATATAAGTCCCTATAGCTTTAAAATAATTTGTAGCTTAAAAGAAAAGCCATATGAAACTCATTTTGGTGTATTTGTTGTAAAATTTGTTGTTAAGGTCATTGCCAGTTTTTAATGTCTCCTATAAAGAATTTCATTTAGGCTTTACTACCAGATTAGAAAGAGCTCTGCCATTTCGAGAAAGCATTTTTTTCCCCCACATCTACCACTACTCTGCAGTAAAAAGAATGAGATAATTTCTCATAGTTACTTTTTGTCCTGGCTGCAGAGAAAATCAGGGTGATATTTGTACCTCCCAGAATGTATATCAGCTTGTCTGGTTGATTATCTCCTTCCTTCTATTTTTTGTGGTTGTGATTTAAAAATTCCTATTTGCCTACCAACGTGGTTTAAAAGTCTTGCTTGAAGCCAATCTTGAACCCTTTTTGACAGAGGAGTGATCTGAATTAAGTCAAAATGTCCCTTAGAATCTCAAGGTCTGTTTTCTCATCTGGCAAAATGCTTTTGTTGGAAGGCTGACAAAATCAGGTAATGTAGTTGAGTGCATTTTCAAAAACTCGACACTATATAAGGCAGCCTTGTCCAGCCATAACCGAGCAGCAGCCACCGACATGACGTCAGTGCCTCTTAAATGCTCTTCGGCAGGACCCTCATTCCTGAGCTCAGAATTCACTCCATAGTGTGTCTTGAAAGTGAACTTGCACTTGGAATGTTGCCCACCCACAGCTCACTGACTCTGGATCAAAGGGAATTTGGAATCCTGATAATGATAATAGTGAATCTAGCAGTGAGAGCCTAAAGAAATGTAAGAAAGGTGATAGGAGAAGAAGCTGTCTGAGATGACAGTGATGGCTTTAGTCCATCTCCTTTCCACAGGGCAGGTCACGTCTCAGGGAAGCCCATAGGTAGGGCTGATCTTTTCCAGTACCTATGCTGCTGGCAGCCTCATAAGTAGAGAGATTCAAGTGAGAGTTTTCCATCAGAAAAATCTAAGATCAGGACTTCCCTGGTGGTCCAGTGGCTAAGACTCTGCTCTTCCAATGTCAAGGTTCTGGGTTCCATCCCTGGTCAAGGAACTAGATCCTACATACTGTGGGACTAAAAATCCTTCATGCTGCAACTAAAACCTAGCAAATAGACAAATACATCAAATAGATATTTAAAAAAATCTTAAGATCTTGACACAGGAGCTAAATAACAGCCAACTAGGAGCAACTGTAGCCTCTAAGTTTTTTTTTTAATATGTTTATTTTGTTTACATATCTTATTCACTTTAAAAATAATGCATAATTACTGCAGAGTTTTAAGGAGGGAGGGGCAGAAACTATAAAAAGTCTGCCGCTGCTAAGTAGCTTCAGTCGTATTCAACTCTGTGTGACCCCATAGACGGCAGCCCACCAGGCTCCCCTGTCCCTGGGATTTTCCAGGCAAGAACACTGGAGTGGGTTGCCATTTCCTTCTCCAATGCATGAAAGTTAAAAGTAAAAGGGAAGTTGCTCAGTCGTGTCTGGCTCTTCGCAACCCCATGGGCTGCAGCCCACTAGGCTCCCCTGTCCATGGGATTTTCCAGGCAAGAATACTGGAGTGGGGTGCCATTACCTTCTCCATAAAGAGTCTACCACAATTTAAAATTCTATCATGCCAAAAGATGTGGAAAAAATGGAAACAGTGGCAGATTTTGTTTTCTTGGGCTCCAAAATAGGTCAGAGGTCAGGAAATTGGAAAAAAAGCTACAGCAAACCTAGACAGCATGTTAAAAAGCAAAAACATCACTTTGCTGACAAAGGTCTGTATAGCCAAAGCAATGGTTTTACCAGTAGTTATATATGGATGTGAGAGTTGGACCATAAAGAAGGCTGAGCACCAAAGAATTGATGCTTTCAAATTGTGGTGCTAGAGAAGACTCTTGAGAGCCCCTTGGACAGCTGGGAGATCCATCCAGTCAATTCTAAAGGAAACCAACCTTGAATATTCATTCATGGGAAGGACTGATGCTGAAGCTGAAGTTTCAACACTTTGGCCACCTGATGTGAACAGCCAATTCATTGGAAAATACCTCGATGCTGGGAAAGATTGAAGGCAGGAGGAGAAGCGGACAACAGAGGATGAGATGGTTGGATGGCATCATCAAATCAATGCACATGAGTTTGAGCACACTCTGGGAGAGGGTGAAGGACAGGGAAACCTGGCATGCTGCAGTCCATGGGGTTGAAAAGACTCAGACATGACTTAGCAATTGAACAACAACAACAACATGGAAAAAGAATCACAATTATCCTGCTTCTTTGTTATTTTTACCACAAACATACTTTTGTTTCATCTACTTAAAAAAAAAGTCTTATTGTATTATCTTGAGCCTCAATATTTTCTTTTGTTAATTGGCTGTGGTAATATCTGTCTCAGAACTTATCTAAGGATTAAACAAAATACGTGGATAGAAACAGCCTGAAAATGCTGAATAAATGTTAATTAATTTTGAATTGAATCAGTGTTTGGCTTCAGATCTGCATTTTTCTGCTTGCTCCATTAGATACTTCATTTCTGTTAAAGTCACTGTACAGGTGAATAGAAACAAATGTACACACTGGGAATCATCTTGGAGTAAGAACCATCAGCATCTGCTTTCTGGTTAGACAGATGTGATTGGAAAAAATAAAAGCAAATTTTCCTTACCAAATTTCCTTAAGACTGAAACACTGCTGTTGCAGCAACTCAAGTGAGAAAGCCAACCTTTCAAGTAAAGTGGTGTCTAAATAAAACTGAGCACAGCTCTATTCCTCTACAACAGGAATTACAAGCAGGAAATACAAGAAGGCCACTGTTTGGCATGGAGCGTTACTATGCTTTTTACCTGGGAAATCTTGTAAAGTTTAAAACTTTGGATGAGAATGTGTCTCCATGCATAACTCATCACTCCCCAGGGAACTGGTTTTTCAAGCTCTGGCAAAGATGATGGAGATCAGAGCACCTGCTAGATTTAGCCTTGACATTGCCATGTCCCCTGGGAACGGGGCTTCCCTTAGGTGGCTCAGACAGTAAAGAATCTGTCTGTGATGCAGAAGACCTGAGTTCTATCCCTGGGTTGGGAAGATCCCAGGAGAAGGAAATGGCAGCCTACTCCAGTATTCTTGCCTGGAGACTCCCATGGACAAAGGAGCATGGTGGGCTACAGTCCATGGGGTCGTAAAGAGTCAGACATGACTGAGTGACTAACACTTTCACTTTCATCCCATGTCTCCAGGTGATTTTGTCAGCTCTGGCCAAATGTTGCTGTGGCTGAACCAGGGTAAAACATGAAACAGCAAAGAAAATAAAACACAACCTAAGCTCAGTCTTTTCCTTGAGGATGGAGTTATTATGGATGTTACTGGGGATGGAGTTACAGTGGAGGAATGATTAGGAACCAGCATTTCCACTCAGTGGGCATCAATAAGGAACTTGTCGAGTGCCCATGAGAGGAGCCCAGTGTGGAGCAAAATAACTTAAAAGGCAGGCAGAGAATTGGTTGTTTGCTGAAATGATATGACAGAGTCAGAGGAGGAGGCAGAGACACTGCTCATCCAAAGACAGTTGTAACTTCCTGAAACTCACTCTAATCCTCTCTTCCTACTCCTCTTCTACTTGGGTAACACTTGACTATTACAGGAAGCCATTGCTTTTCAGTTGTTTGAGAAGAGAATCTGATCAGCCTCACTCTATCCCTTTTTTATTTATCTATGCACCATCCACTCATTCACACAATTTTTACTGAGAGCCAACCCTTATGGCAGAAAGTGAAGAAGAGCTAAAGAGCCTCTTGATAAAAGTGAAAGAGGAGAGTGAAAAAGTTGGCTTAAAGCTCAACATTCAGAAAACGAAGATCATGGCATATGGTCCCATCCTTTCATGGCAAATAGATGGAGAAATACTGGAAACAGTGGCAGACTTTATTTCGTTGGGCTCCAAAATCACTGCAGATGGTGACTGCAGCCATGAAACTAAAAGACGCTTCCTCCTCGGAAGAAAGGCTATGACCTTCCTAGACAGCATATTAAAAAACAGAGACATAGCTTTGCCAACAAAGGTCTATCTAATCAAGGCTATGGTTTTTCCAATAGTCATGTATGGATGTCAGAGTTGGACTATAAAAAAAGCTGAGTGCTGAAGAATTGAGACTTTTGTACTGTGGTGTTGGAGAAGACTCCTGAGAGTCCCTTGGACTGCAAGAAGATCCAACTAGTCTATTCTAAAGGAGATCAGTCCTAGGTGTTCATTGAAAGGACTGATGTTAAAGCTGAAACTCCAGTGCTTTGGCCACCTGATGCGAAGAGCTAACTTATTTGAAATGACCCTGATGCTGGGAAAGATTGAAGGCAGGAGGAGAAGGGGATGACAGAGGATGAGATGGTTGGATGGCATCACCGACTCAATGGACATGAATTTGGGTAAACTCTGGGAGTTGATGATGGACAGGGAGGATGGCCATGCTGTAGTCCATGGGGTCACAGAGTTGGACACAAGTGAACTGAACTGAACGACTGTAAAGAGCCCATCTGGAGATTTTAATATGAATCAAATATGTGTTCTGTCTTTTAGGAGCTCACAGTCTAGTGAGAGAAATAATGGTTTGAGTATCAAGTACAACAAGGAGAAAACTATTGATAAGCTTAGGAGAGGAGGTAGAAGCAGGTTGCCTGATTATTAGTAAGAATGGGTGGTCCATAATATGTAGGACTTGATGCTGCTCCCTCTCTGTCCTGCAGGGTTAAAGGTCTCAGTCCTCCCCATCCATCCACAGGGCCCTCCAGGATGCCTCTTCCCTGAACGAGCTCTGCACAATGTCCTGTTTTCCTGGGTAACCAGTCCTTTCAAGAGCTGCCCGTTTATCCAAAGTCCAAATCAAAAGGTGGTACCCAAGGACCAGAGAGTCCCTGTGGGCACATACAATTGGTAAGAATTGACCTGCATGTCCTTAAGCCTGTACAGTATTCTAATTCTATGAATTTATGATGAGTCTGAAATGGTTTCTTAAAGAAGCAGATGGAATTGCATATAGAGCTGCAGGGTGGAAAGATTTAAAAATTTCTTCTCCTCCCCCGTCTCCTGCTTTTGTGTGGCCTCTGAACAACCTGCAGGTGGTACCCAGATAGGATGTACATATCATGTAGGGCCCAGGGGAGCTCTTTCTCAGCAGAGCCTGTGAATGGAATAAACCGAATAGGAGACATCTGCAACTGGGCCAGGATGAGCCTGGACCTGTCTGCAGGGCTGTTGATACACAATGATTACTCAGAATAGAAGGCCCCCTCCCGACTCAGAAGCTGCAGTCAGAGAGGAAGCAGGGGACTGGAGGCGGCTTCCCAGAGCCATTCTTTGTGGGATGATGGGTATTGCAGCTGCCCCAGCCTCTGACTCATTCATCTCCAACAGTCAAGTCTGAGCCAAGGGCTTTTTGAACACTAAGAAGGAAAACAAATCAACAGCACACTGCTGTTAAGATTCATATAGGTTTGGAGACTGTTGGCTGCCTGTAAGAAAGAATAGGGAAGTTTAAAAAAGTACCAGTGCACAGCTCCCACCCTGAACAGTTGGACCTTGGCATTTGTGACTCCTGAAAGTTCTGCAAGGGATAATAATGAGTGGAAAAGAATGAGAAAACTGAAGTTATGCAAAGTGATTCAAGCCTAGAATAACTAGTGAGTGATAGTCTGTAAAGTTTGTTCTTTTTCATTCACAAAACCTCACACCTGGATGATCTCATATGCAATTTAATTTGACCCTCAAAACACTCAAGAGGAAAGTAGAGGAATTATCAACCCTGTCTTGCATGGCTGTCCAGAGTCAGAAAGTGATTTCCCGAGATCCTAAGGAATTGATGAGACCAGCAATCAAACCTAGATGTTTTGGTTTGTAAACCAGAGTTCCTTCTCATTTACTACATAGAAGTTCATTTCTCAGAACTCCAAGTACCCTGGCCTTCTGTGCTTGGAACTTTTTTCCAGTTTGCTTCTATTTCCACCTCTGCTCCTGAGAAAATTGATATATTCTTGGGGAAAGGGAATACAGATCAATGTAGTATAATGTGGCCAAGCCGGGGTTATCTTCTGAGGTAATCAAGCATTTGAAACAATGCCATTTGCTTGTTTCAGGTATAGTTTATAGAACAGTGATCCTCAACTTGCCTGCATATCAGCCATGCTGAAATTTTTTAAACTCTCAAAGCCAAAGTCATGCCCAAGGCTAATTAAATCAGAATCTCTGGTGGGGTGTGGGGTAGTCTCAGTATTTTCAAAGCTTTTCTGTGATTCCAGCATGCAGCCAATATGATGAAGCTTTAAAGACTGAAAGAGAGATAATCTGTGAACATTTGCAGAGGATTGTGTTCTAGAATATTATTCAGATGCTTATTTAGCATTGTATACAGAGGAGCCTGGTGGGCTAAAGTCCATAGGGTCACAAAGAGTTGGACATGATTGATGTGACTTAGCACGCACTCATGTGTGGATAAACAAGCTCCTACAGGTAACTTCTTTCAGTTCAGTTCAGTCGCTCAGTCGTGTCCGACTCTTTGTGACCCCATGAATCCCAGCACGCCAGACCTCCCTGTTTATCACCAACTCCCGGAGTTCACTCAGACTTACGTCCATTGAGTCAGTGATGCCATCCAGCCATCTGATCCTCTGTCGTCCCCTACTCATCCTGCCTTCAATCCCTCCCAGCATCAGAGTCTTTTCCAATTAGTCAACTCTTCTCATGAGGTGGCCAAAGTACTGGAGTTTCAGCTTTAGCATCATTCCCTCTAAAGAAATCCCAGGGCTGATCTCCTTCAGAATGGACTGGTTAGATCTCCTCACAGTCCACGGGACTCTCAAGAGTCTTCTCCAACACCACTGTTCCAAAGCATCAATTCTTTGGCGTTCAGCCTTCTTCACAGTCCAACTCTCACATCCATACATGACCACTGGAAAAACCATAGCCTTGACTAGACGGACATTTGTTGGCAAAGTAATGTCTCAGCTTTTGAAAATGCTATCTAGGTTGGTCATAACTTTCTTTCCAAGGAGCAAACATCTTTTAATTTCATGGCTTAAGTCACCATCTGCAGTGATTTTGGAGCCCCCCAGAATAAAGTCTGACAATGTTTACACTGTTTCCCCATCTATTTCCCATGAAGTGATGGGACAAGATGTCATGATCTTCGTTTTCTGAATGTTGAGCTTTAAGCCAACTTTTTCACTTTCCTCTTGACTTCTTTATTTCCATAAGATTTTAATTATTCATAATCTGACACAAGATTCTTTGCCATGTTGGTACTTCATCTCTGTATCTCCAATAATGCAGCTCTAATCTGTTGGGATGCCTTCATTTGTAAAAAATAAATAACTTACCTCTAAATGTCTTAAACAACAAGAAGCATTTGTTATTCTACATCACAAGGAGGGCAGCTTCATAGCTGGCTAACTCAGTTGCTCAATGACATTAGCAAAGACCCAGGTTCTTTTCACCTCTGATTTGTCTTCCTTCACACGTTGATTTTGTTCTTAAGCTTGAGCCTCATGGTCAAAAAATAGATGCCACTATTCCAGACATTACAACAATGTCTGATTGAAGAAAATTATTTTTGTTTGCTTTTTAAGACTAATGAAATCTTTTTCTAGAAACTTCTCAAAAAGTTTTTTCAAATATCTCATTGACCAGAATCGGATCACACATATACCACTGCAAATGACAAGGAAACTGATATTTGCCTAGTTGGCATAGACTCATCCAAAATACTACCTCATCTGGCATAGAATCATTTTCCCCTAAGCAGTGGCTCCCTGAACAAAACTGGGGTTCTTTTGGCCATGAAGATAAATGAGGTAGTGGTATGTCAAGAAGCCACTCTTGTCTGATGAAATATAAGGAGTTGGATTTGGACTTAAAAGACAGTTCTCAATACTTGCACTCACAATTTTTGTGACTTTGAATAAGTCATAGCCTCTCTGAGCCTCAGTTTTCTCATCTATCAAATGGAGACAATAGTGACTATATGACAGGATGGCTGTGAGGATAAAATGTATGAATGTCTTCAGAAATCAGAAGACAGTACTGGAAATATGTGTTGATACCCTCCTTCCCTTCTTGATACTTTTCCCTTCAGTCATTACCAACCAGTTAAATACCAGTTAAATAGTGAGCCTACAGGTAGAAAAAATTGGTTGGAAAAGGTATAGAGAGAAAAGGAGACAAAGCAGATGAGAAGATCATGACCATTCTAAAGGGTATGTGAGACATTTTTGCCTTTCAGATTCTAATAAGGATTTATTATGCTTTAACTAACTTTAAATGGACATCATGCTTGAGAAGGATTTTTAGAAACAAATTCTTGAAAGGGAAATATTTCCTAAGACATGATAACTGTAGAAAGAGACTGAACAGAGTTGCTTATATTTATCTCCATCTTTGTGAAGGGGATGGTAGCCTATTTATACATACATGTGGATAGAAATACCAAAATGACTCACCTTGTTTTCTGTTGCACATACTTTTGAGTCCCTGGGCAGCTGGAGAAGGGAGTGTTCCTGGAAATCTTGGCAGCATAACTTTAAGGCATTGGAATATCTCTATGATTCATCCTCAAGGCTCTTCTTACAGGAGATGAATTCAGTTGAAAGACATTCACTGAGACAAACTGTATCACCATCTAAAGTCCTAGCTCGGTTAATTGCTTCTAACTGTTACCTTGAGATGTTTACTAAAATCAAATCCCTCAACTTTAAGAGATACCTACGAGCACACAACTGGACTGTAAGGCAACATTGGGTGGCAGAAGTATTTTTGAATGTTTTATCTGCCCTCCTCAGCTTCCTTGAAATGAGTCCTTCCTGTTTCTTCTTTCTCCTCATTCGCCTCTCTTTTCTTACTCACTTTCTTCAGAATCTGACCAGGGAAAAGACCTCCTATTATCCATTTATAATTCAATGGAAATGTAAATTCATGTGTTCCTAGTTATGATAGAGATCCTCATTTTATATTTGAGTTATCATTTTGTACCCAGAGAAATCCTATGTAACATGTTTTGAGGGGAAGAAGTTGAAAGCTTGCAACACAAGTAGACAACATTTTCAAGCTCAGTCTGTCCCTAGTATCCATTATTCTGATATTGCCTTCAAGAAAGGTTATTTTAGGATGTAAACTTGGAATTGAAGTTGGAGTTATGGATGTTGGCAGAAAGTGGGCATGTTGAAGGGACTCCTGGGTCAGGATGAAGCAGAGTTGAGTAACCATATTACCTGTCCTCTCCAACACCAACCAAAGTCAGCTAAAAGAAAATCTGAAAGGTAGAGGTCACATAAAATAGCATTAGAAAAGTCAAGGACTAAACGAGGTAGATGTAGATATCCGAGTGTATAGATCATTGTCCAGAGGCAAAGATGACTAATTATATGTCAGTCTACATATTCCTCTTTAGAGTCACTGCTTGTCTATATTCTGTGCTTAGTAAATAAAGTCTCACATTTAGATTCTTATCTTGATAATTCTTATTTATCATCCAATAGATGCTTTCAATACCATTCTGAAACCAAGTAACTCAAATTGGGACTTGAACCCTTGGTCTTTGAGATCACACATGTGGTCTCAGAACTTAATGAAACTAAGGTCCTTGATATCTCATCACAGAAAGAATTCAGTGAGAGACAAAGTGATAGGTAAGAAGTAAGTTTATTTAGAGAGAAATATATTCCACAGACAGAGTGCAGGCCATCTCAGATGGTGACAGTGGCCTTGAAACATAGCGTGGTTGGTGTTTATGAGCTGGATAGTTATCCAACTGTTTGGGGGAAGGGGTGGAGATTTCCAGAAATTGGGCTACTGCCCTCTTTTTGGTCTTTGATGGTCAGCCTCAGAACTATAATGAGCTGGTGGGAGTCTAATTTAGCTTGTTACAGGAAGTCAACTTGTCCATCATCTTAGACTTATTTGGTTCTAATCAGTTGATGTCATATGTCTTTGGGCTATGTCATTCTTTTAAAGGTTGTGCCCTGCCGATTTCCCTCCTCTTTTAGTTCTTTTTATTTATTATTTTTTAATTTTTACTTTATTTTGCTTTACAATACTGTATTGGTTTTGCCATACATTGACATGAATCAGCCATGGGTGTACATGAGTTCCCAATCCTGAATCCCCCTCCCACGTCCCACCCCATATCATCTCTCTGGATCATTCCCATGCACCAGCCCCAAGCATCCTGTATCCTGTATCGAACATAGATTGGCAATTCATTTCTTATCTGATAGTATACATATTTCAATGCAATTCTCCCAAATCATCCCACCCTCTCCCTCTCCCACAGAATCTAAAAGTCCATTCTATATATCTGTGTCTCTTTTGCTGTTCTGCATAGAGGGTTATCATTTCCATCTTTCTAAATTCCATATATATGTGTTAGTATACTTTATTGGTGTTTTTCTTTCTGGCTTACTTCAGTCTGAATAATAGGCTCCAGTTTCAACCACCTCATTAGAACTGATTCAGATGTATTCTTTTTAATGGCTGAGTAATGCTCCATTGTGTATATGTACCACAGCTTTCTTATCCATTCATCTGCTGATGGACATCTAGGTTGTTTCCATGTCCTGGCTATTATAAATAGCTCTTTTTAAAGTAGGCTAAAGAAAGGCAATGCCAAAGAATGCTCAAGCTACTGTACAATTGCACTCATCTCACATGCTGGTAAAGTAATGCTCAAAATTCTCCAAGCCAGGCTTCAGCAATATGTGAACTGTGAACTTCCTGATGTTCAAGCTGATTTTAGAAAAGGCAGAGGAATCAGAGATCAAACTGCCAACATCCACTGGATCATCGAAAAAGCAAGAGAGTTTCTAGAGCCAGACATCTTGGAATGTGAAGTCAAGTGGGCCTTAGAAAACATCACTACAAACAAAGCTAGTGGAGGTGATGGAATTCCAGTTGAGCTATTTCAAATCCTGAAAGATGATGCTGTGAAAGTGCTGCACTCAATATGCCAGCAAATTTGGAAAACTCAGCATTGGCCACAGGACTGGAAAAGGTCAGTTTTTATCCCAATCCCAAAGAAAGGCAATTCCAAAGAATGCTCAAACTACCACACAATTGCACACATTTCATACGCTAGTAAAGTAATGCTCAAAATTCTCCAAGCCAGGCTTCAGCTATATGTGAACCATGAATTTCCAGATGTTCAAGCTGGTTTTAGAAACGGCAGAGGAACCAGAGATCAAATTGCCAACATCTGCTGGATCATCAAAAAAGCAGCAGAGTTCCAGAAAAACATCTATTTCTGTTTTATTGACTATGCCAAAGCCTTTGACTGTGTGGATCACAAGAATCTGTGGAAAATTCTGAGAGAGATGGGAATATCAGACCACCTGACCTGCCTCTTGAGAAACCTATATGCAGGTTAGGAAGCAACAGTTAGAACTGGACATGGAACAACACACTGGTTCCAAATAGGAAAAGGAGTACGTCAAGTTTGGGTATACAGTGTAGTGAAATAATCACCACAGTCACTATGAAATAATCACCACAGTAAATCTGGTTACCATCTGTCATCATGCAAAAGTGTTTTAATATTGTTGACTATCTTCCCCATATGTATGTTACAAGTCTGTGACATGTATTTTTTAGCTAGAAGTTTGTACTTACTCTCTTTCACCTGTTTCTTCATCCTTCCCACTCTCTTCCTTCTGGCAACCACTAGTTTGTTTTCTTTATCTGTGACTATGTTTATTTTGTTTGTTCTTTTTGTTTGTTTCTTTAGATTCCACATATAAGTGGAATTCCACATAAAAGTGAAATAAGAGGCTTCTCTCATAGCTCAGTTGATAAAGAATCTGCCTGAAATGCAGGAGACCCCAGTTCAATTCCTGGGTTGGGAAGGTCCCTTAGAGAAGGGTTAGGCTATCCACTCCCATATTACTGGGCTTTCCTTGTGGCTCAGTTGGTGAAGAATCCATCTGCAATGGGGCAGACCTGGATTCAATCCCTGGGTTGGGAAGACCCCCTGGAGAAGGGAAAGGATACACATTCCAGTATTCTGGCCTGGAGAATTTCAAGGACTTTCAAGTCCAGGGAAGTCCAGGGACTGTACATTCCATGGACTGTATAGTCCATGGGGTCACAAAAAGTCAGAAACAACTGAGGAACTTTCACTTCACTGTAAGTGAAATTATATGATATTTGTCTTTCTCTGGCTTATTTTACTTAGCATAATACTCTCAGTGGTTAAAATTGCAACTTACTCCATAATTTATTATTAACAGTATATTAAGGGGCTTATCAAGGAACTAGAGGCAGAGTGGATGTAGTAACATGTCAGCAAGTTCTTACATGTTAGAGCTTATTTTATGCCAAACTGTTTTCCAAGTACTTTTATATATCATTATAATTATTATTTATGTTATTTTTTAGTCTTTATCAGAGGATATGGGATAAGAACTTATAAATTTAAAAAAATGAGGCACAGAGAGGTTAGTAGGTTCTTAGGGTCAGAAGGCAATATCATGGAGCCAGAGTTTTTCTATGGTCCTCACTCTTAACTTCAGAGCTAGTGCTATAAGAACCCTCATCAAATGTGGGATGGACTCCATATGCAACTTGATTTCCCAAAGATACCTTGGATATCATTGGATCCATCAGGTCAAAGGAGTCATAGGAGAGGTGCTTGCATTACAGATTGGATTAGCTGCAACGTGGTACTGAACTGCCCCCTAATGAGACATCTGCTATAGATATTACATTCTCCACCTTTTCAAGGGCTTCTGGGTAGCACTAGTGGTAGAGAACCCACTTCCCAGTGCAGGAGATGTAAGAGATGCGGGTTTGATCCTCAGTTGGAAAGATCCCCTGGAGGAGGCGTGGCAACCCACTCCAGGATTCTTGTCTGGAGAATCCCGTGGACAGAGCAGGCTGGATCCTCTTTGTGTTCAAAGGATTACAAGAGTCGGACATGACTGAAGTGATTTAGCATGGAAATTTTTTAAGGGGGGAGAAATAGGCATTTTATTTTGATGATAAATAATGGCATTATATCAGACAGAACATGGGTTGTACTTCTTGTTTGAAATTTAAATATCATCTAAGTGCATAAATTGATATTGGGCAAAAAAAAAAAAGTGAGTTGGAGGAGATTTTTTTCTTAATTTGAGTACATTAAATCTTTGACAACTCTTCAAAGAGTGTCAAAATTTTATGGAATTAGTACCTTATGAGGTCTGAGTCCCTTTTTAGAAGCCATATATAGAAACTTCTATTCCAAATATACATCCATATTAAATTATTTTAAATCAAAAGCTAGTAATCCATGAAAATGTGAATGGACTTAATGGCACAGAATGGTACATTTTAAATGGCAATTTTTTTCAACAATCATTTCTGTTGTTTGGACTATTCTTTTTTAAATTTTTAATTGGAGGGGAATTGCTTTACAGTGTTGCATTAATTTCTGCTGTACAGAATTAGCTATAATTATACACATAGCCCCTCCCTCTCAAGCCTCCCTCTCATTTTTCACACGCTCTAGGTCATCACAGAGCACCGGCTGAGCTCCCTGTTATACAGCAGTTTCCCGCCAGCTATCTATTTACACAGGGCAGTGTATGTATGTCAATGCTACTCTCTCAACCCATGCCACAGTCTTCTTTCCCCACTGTGTCCACAAGTTCATTCTGTACGTCTGTATCTCTATTCCCACCCTGCGTAGAGGTTCATCAGTACCATTTTTCTAGATTCGATGTAAATGTGTTAATATATGACATTTGTTTTTCTCTTTCTGACTTACCTCACTCTGTATAACAGGCTCCAGGTTCACCCACCTAAATTTGTCTTTAAAAGCTAGTGATATGAACAAGCAGGCCCTGTGCAGAAACAGTTTCATTAAGGGAAGTGCACATACATCTGTATCCTGGAGGAAACTGCGAGGATGCCCTAGAAGTCGCCTCCAGAGCCCAGCAACCTCGGAGTTAGCTATGCAAATTTCAAGGTCAATCTCCAACAGTAGCGCTACCACTGCATCAGTTCCAGCACCTGATTTTGGACATTATTCCTACTAAATAGTCTGAAAACTTTAGTCCTTCTTCTAGGATTTCCTCTTTGGGGGCTCTAAAATCACTGCGGATGGTGACTACAGCCTTGAAATTAGAAGTCAACTCTTCAAAGAGTGTCAAAATTTTATGGAATTAGTACCTTATGAGGTCTGAGTCCCTTTTTAGAAGCTATATATAGAAACTTCTATTCCAAATATACATCCATATTAAATTATTTTAAATCAAAAGCTAGTAATCCATGAAAATGTGAATGGACTTAATGGCACAGAATGGTACATTTTAAATGGCAATTTTTTTCAACAATCATTTCTGTTGTTTGGACTATTCTTTTTTAAATTTTTAATTGGAGGGGAATTGCTTTACAGTGTTGCATTGATTTCTGCTGTACAGAATTAGCTATAATTATACACATAGCCCCTCCCTCTCAAGCCTCCCTCTCACTTTTTCGCACGCTCTAGGTCATCACAGAGCACCGGCTGAGCTCCCTGTTATACAGCAGTTTCCCGCCAGCTATCTATTTACACAGGGCAGTGTATGTATGTCAATGCTACTCTCTCAACCCATGCCACAGTCTTCTTTCCCCACTGTGTCCACAAGTTCATTCTGTACGTCTGTATCTCTATTCCCACCCTGCGTAGAGGTTCATCAGTACCATTTTTCTAGATTCGATGTAAATGTGTTAATATATGACATTTGTTTTTCTCTTTCTGACTTACCTCACTCTGTATAACAGGCTCCAGGTTCACCCACCTAAATTTGTCTTTAAAAGCTAGTGATATGAACAAGCAGGCCCTGTGCAGAAACAGTTTCATTAAGGGAAGTGCACATACATCTGTATCCTGGAGGAAACTGCGAGGATGCCCTAGAAGTCGCCTCCAGAGCCCAGCAACCTCGGAGTTAGCTATGCAAATTTCAAGGTCAATCTCCAACAGTAGCGCTACCACTGCATCAGTTCCAGCACCTGATTTTGGACATTATTCCTACTAAATAGTCTGAAAACTTTAGTCCTTCTTCTAGGATTTCCTCTTTGGGGGCTCTAAAATCACTGCGGATGGTGACTACAGCCTTGAAATTAGAAGACGATTGTTTCTTGGCAGGAAAGCTATGACAAACCTAGACAGTGTGTTAAAATGCAAAGTGTGTTAAATGCATAGTCAAGACTAAGATCTTCACAGCAGTCACGTACAGTTGTGAGAGCTGGGCCATAAAGGAGGCAGACTGCTGAAGAACTGATGCTTTCTAACTGTGGTGCTGGAGAAGACTCTTGAGAGTTCCTTGGAGCAAGGAGATCAAACCAGTCAATCTTAAAGGAATTCAACACTAAACACTCATTGGAAGGACTGATGCTAAAGCTCCAATGCTTTGGTCACCTGATGTGAACAGGTGACTTGTTGGAAAAGATCCTGATGCTGGGAAAAATTGAAGCAGAAGGAGAAGAGGGTGACAGGGGATGAGATGGCTGGATGGCATTAACAATGTTATAGACAGGAACTTAAGCAAATTCCAAGGGATGGTGAGGGACATGGAGGCCTGGTATGCTGCAGTCCATTATGTAGCAAAGAGTTGGATATCACTGCATGACTGAACAGCATTCTTCTAGGAATTCTTCTAGGAATTCAGTGAACTGTAGAATATCTTTTAGTGATTTTTTTTTTTTTTTGCCAAAACAAGTTTGGATAGCTTTCTGATATTTGTAACAATAGTTCTTGGTTGAAATCAATCATTTTAGGCACAATTTATTCATATTTAGTTTGTGCTAGGCACTGTATTATTTATCTTTATTCTCTCATTTTACAGTCACAAAATTAAAAACAGATGCTGACTATGAGTATCCTCATACAGTTGAAGGAAATTAAGTTGACTGGGATTAAGTAACTTGTCCAAGGCCACACAGCTAACAAATGGCAGACTCTAGAATGGAACCCAGGTTTGCTTGATCACCATGCCTATACTTTTAATCATTGTCTGATAAAAGTTGCTGACTGATAGAGTTACAGTGATATAGTACAGTCGTACTGTACTTTAAAGACTTGACAGAAGTACTATAAGATTATAAATTGATTATAAATTGAAACCCCAAATCTAAACCCTGAAGAGCTAATTTGCAGATCTGGTTTCTCTCTATCACATGACCTTAGGCAAGTGACCTATCTCTCTGAGCCCAATATTTCTCTTCTGTAAAATGAGGAGTTGGATCAACGAAGAGTCCAGGTCCTCTGCAGCTATGCCATTACAAAGTTGCAGCTCTCTAGTTTCTAATTAGAGAAAAAAGCCTCTCCTCTCCTCTCCTCCTCCTTATTAAGAAGGAAATGTATAAAAAAGCTTTAACTATCCACAGAACTTTGAAGCTGTCCTCACATCCTTCTCCTCTCTGTGTCTGGATACAGCCTTCCTCTGATTA
This sequence comes from Madoqua kirkii, assembly GCA_006408675.1. Lineage (NCBI taxonomy): Eukaryota > Metazoa > Chordata > Mammalia > Artiodactyla > Bovidae > Madoqua > Madoqua kirkii. The sequence continues at coordinate 31,885 of SJYC01039840.1, read as the reverse complement.
AAAGTCCAAGGAACTTTTATATGTGCAACCTAGATAATTTAAGGTCAGTCTTCAGATGCTGTTGTACAACTGCCGGTTGAAAATCAATAGTGCATGTCGTGTATTCAGGGACATACACAAATAAGCACACATCACTTAGGATGGCATCTAGTCCTTTGACTTCATAATAGAAATGCCAAAGGGTTATATTTGTCTCAATGTCATCTCATAAAGGCAAGGTATTCCATGGGGTAGGCTTTGGACCCAAGTATAAGAAAGGTCATTTTTGTTGAATTTCAGAACTCTCCCTGGGACTCTGGGTGTCACTGTAGAAGCCACGCTTTCTTTGGCCTTGAACAACCAAGAAATTCCCAGATAGCAGCTATTTATTTATTATGACTGCTTTATCAACTCTAATATTACTGATACTTTTATCACCCAAATTAGTTTTCAGGACCTACTGCCAAACTAGGAGCTTCAGTTAGAAACTGTGACATCTCACTGTAGTATTTGGAGATAGCTGACTACTGATAACTAGCTGACTACTGATTACTATTTTTACTATCCAGTAAAGATAGTAATGCCTATATTATTTATATAATCTGTGCCAGATATTAAGATAAGAGGTTTATACATACAACCACTCTGTAAGCATGGCACCCTTATATGACAGGCACTATCATTATTAGCTTTATTTTATATATGGAGATACTGAAGTTTAGAGGTGCTTCCTAGGTAGTGGTAAAGAACCCACCTGCCAATGCAGGAGATGTAAGAGAGGAAGAGCGATTTCCCCAGAGTCATACAGATAATAATACAGACCTGCCTGCATTTAAGTTCTATGCTCGTAGTTTTCTCATTAGGGAGATAATAATACCTGTTGAGAATCAGCCTGCCTAAAATATGCATGAAATAAAATCTTGTTTAGAAATTCTAACAAAGTTGCCATGCTCATTCTCTAACCATTACTGGAAAGGGTTTCTTTTAATCTGAGAAGGCCATTCTCTTGACACTGAATTTTAATAGCTGGAGACACATGTGGATGCATCAGACTTGAATGGGTAATGGCAATGAGGCAAAACAAAAGAGAATAGGAAGATAAACGCAGTGATTTAATTTCAAGTCCATTCCCAGAGGCAAAGGCTGGACTGAAGACCAAAGGCAAGATTGCTTATTAGGTATCCAACTGAAACACATCAAGTAAAGAAAGAGCTGATGAAAACATCAAGAAGCAACACGTAGCTAGAAATTCTTCCTTAATGAGCTAGAAATCACTTCCTTAAAGTGACTTAACGTAAAATCAAAAGATGCCCTGCCCTTGTGAGTTAGGGACTTTCTTTTAAACTTTTTATTTTATATTGGAGTATAGTTGATTAACAATGTTAGTTTCAGGTGTACAACAAAGTGATTCAGTTATACATATACATATATCTATTCTTTTTCAAATTCTTTTTTCATTTGGATTGTTTTGTAATATTGAGCAGAGTTCCCTGTGCTATACATAGGTCCTCGTTGGTTATCTATTTTAAAAATAGTGGTGTGTACGTGTCAAATGAACTTATTTACAAAACAGAACCAGACTCACAGACTTGGAGAATGAACTTACAGTTACCAGGAGAGGATGGTGGGAGGGAGGGATAGTTAGGGAGTTTAGGATTGACATGTACACAAGTACTGTTTGAAGAGCTTGGGTCCTGCATACTCACTGAGACATGATTCTGCATCTGAAAAGGTGCTCTGGATCACAGGTGGTATTGAAGACATGGACAGACTTCACAGTCAGATGAGAAAACATCTGTAAAGACTGCTACAATGTATAATAAAGAAAAAATGAGATTCTGAGCACAACATTGTAGATCAACCTGAGCACAACATTGTAGATCAACTATACTTCAACAAAATAAATTTTTTAAAAAACTGGGATTCTAAATTGGCCAAGCCCAGACCTGGGTTCAAATAACTAGAAAAGTGCAAATAATCAGGCTTATAAAACTTCATAAACACCAGTGTTAAATCTCATTATGCAAGGAACCAACTGTCTGCTGGGAACTTCTGAGAACTCCCTGCTGAACAAGTCCATCCAGGTTGGAAGTGAGGGAGTTGGGAAGCAAGGTACCACTGCAGACACCAGAGTCTGATCGATGCAGAGATACAAGCCTATTCAGTGGTAAATATTTTTTATGTATTTTTTGTATTCTGGAAACATAATGGTAAATATGATAGGGAAGGATCTTACTCTCACTAAGCTTAGAATCAATTGGAAGAAACAAGAAAAGGAGCTGTCAATGACAGACAAATGGAATAAGTGCAGGGTGCAAGGGGATATAACCAGAACTACAGGGATGTGATAGCTTCTCAGAGAAAATTATGCTTCTCATGGTACCAAGGGGTGAGTAGGAGTGATTCTGGGGAACAGAAGCAGGGAGAAGAGCACTCTAAGATGAAGGAATGTCATCTGGAAAGATCCAGAATGACAAGTTTTATAAAATGTCAAAAGCTCAATACGTTTAGAAGATTATTTACAATGGAAAGCAGAAAGAGATGAGGGAAGTTAAGATTCACAAAATGTAGCACAAGAGGGCCTTTTAGGCTTATATTAAGTTTGAGCCTTTTCCTGAAACCGATGGAGAGCCACTGATGGGTGCCAAGGAAGCAAATGACAGGATCATATTTGCATTTTAGAAGAGAGCTTTGGTTGACCTTTATGCCATGTTAGTTTCCACATGTGATTTCCCTGAAATAAGCTGATGGAAACCTTTAGTCACTCCAGAGTGAGCTAATGATATTGACTTTCTGACCCTATAAAGCTGAGGGAATTCCCTCAAGATGATACTATCACAAAAGCAGCTGGGTGTTCCCACCCTTTATTACCAAGATATAATGCATGATGAGAGAGGCCTGGAGTCCCTAGTGCTCTACTGAAAAATCCAAACTCTTCATCCAGTTAATTCTGACTCTAAACTGACCAGTAACTCACACAATTGTTGCTTACAGACAAACATGGAGTTCAAAACAGCAAATGTAGAGGCAACATTAGCTCTTCTTGAACAAAAACTGTTATGGCTTTACTATTTTAATATAGAGCCCCATATAATAATGTCTATTACTCATTTTTAAGGGTCTCAGGCACTATTGCCAATACTTCATGTGCGTTTAACTTTGTGATAATTCTCTAAGGTTGATACTAGTATTATTCCTATTTTTTAGATAAGAAAACATAGATTAATATGAGGTTAAATAGCTTCCCAAAGACACAGTCAGCAAGTGGCAAAGCCTGTCTTCAAACCCCAGAACTGTTCTATTGCAAAGCATGTGCTTTAAATCACAATTGAATTTTGCCTCCTTTTCTCATAGACTGCTGTGAGAAATGTCACAGTGTTAAATATCATATCTGGATATGGAGGAAACCAGTTCTGCCAATTTTAATGCCAATCCTATTTGAGCTCAAACGTGAATGTGTTCTAAAACTTACTGAGGTGAGGTGAAATCCACCCTTTATTACCAAGATATAATGCATGATGAGAGAGGCCTGGAGTCCCTAGTGCTCTACTGAAAAATCCAAACTCTTCATCCAGTTAATTCTGACTCTAAACTGACCAGTAACTCACACAATTGTTGCTTACAGACAAACATGGAGTTCAAAACAGCAAATGTAGAGGCAACATTAGCTCTTCTTGAACAAAAACTGTTATGGCTTTACTATTTTAATATAGAGCCCCATATAATAATGTCTATTACTCATTTTTAAGGGTCTCAGGCACTATTGCCAATACTTCATGTGCGTTTAACTTTGTGATAATTCTCTAAGGTTGATACTAGTATTATTCCTATTTTTTAGATAAGAAAACATAGATTAATATGAGGTTAAATAGCTTCCCAAAGACACAGTCAGCAAGTGGCAAAGCCTGTCTTCAAACCCCAGAACTGTTCTATTGCAAAGCATGTGCTTTAAATCACAATTGAATTTTGCCTCCTTTTCTCATAGACTGCTGTGAGAAATGTCACAGTGTTAAATATCATATCTGGATATGGAGGAAACCAGTTCTGCCAATTTTAATGCCAATCCTATTTGAGCTCAAACGTGAATGTGTTCTAAAACTTACTGAGGTGAGGTGAAATCGCTCAGTCATGTCCGACTCTTTGCAACCCCGTGGACTGTAACCTACTAGGCTTCTCTGTCCATGGGATTCTCCAGGCAAAAAATTAAAAATATATGCATCATTAATCTCTTGAGAGTCCCTTGGACTGCAAGGAGATCCAACCAGTCCACTCTAAAGGAGATCAGTCCTGAGATTTCTTTGGAAGGAATGATGCTAAAGCTGAAACTCTAGTACTTTGGCCACTTCATGCGAAGAGCTGACTCACTGGAAAAGACTCTGATGCTGGGAGGGATTGGGGGCAGGAGGGGAAGGGGATGACAGAGGATGAGATGGCTGGATGGCATCACCGACTTGATGGATGTGCATCTGAGTGAACTCCAGGAGTTGATTATGGACAGGGAGGCCTGGCGTGCTGCAATTCATGGGGTCGCAGAGTCAGACACGACTGAGCGACCGAACTGAACTGAATCTCTTCATTCCCCAGCTGAGCAGGCAAGGACTTGGAAACTCAGATGATTTCAGTCAGAACTAAGAGTGTATATATGTTCTATAAGAATGAGATATTTAGCTTGCATCTTCAGAACAAGATGTTAAAAAAAAAGTCAAAATGAAACAGTATCTAATCAAAAGAGAGACTAGCTAAAGAGAAAATTTTAGTTTAAATTAAAAGTGAAGCAACTGATATCAACAAGATACTCTGAGCAAGTTATAGTTGGGAGAGTAAGGGAAGGCAGAGACAGATTCTGCAGACAATCCCCAAAACACAGATCCAAGCCCCCTATATAGAAAACATGAGTTGGTTTGGACTCACCCTTCATTCGTATGCAGATTTACATGTGATGGATGATAGAAAGTTTCTATATCACAGAAGCCCCTTCCTAGTAGATTAGAATCATGAGTATAGCAGAACATTTTCTAAAGTCTAGAAAGTCTCATAAAATACAAGAGGAAAATTAGCTTCCAGCTAACATAAATTTTAAAAATAAATAAATAAAAACTAAAACACAAACTAGAAAACAAAACCAAAGCAGAATGCCAACTGGGGAATAAAGGAGAGAAAGCAAAACAAAGTAAGAAACGTGTTGAAAAAGAAAGAAAAGAAAGGAAGAAAAGTAGAAGGCAGAAGAAAAAATAGAAAAGCAAAGTTAAGTAGAAGTATATAAAAAAGATTTAGATATATTAAATAACTCAGCAGGAAAAGAACAATAAGGAAAACAATCGAGCAAAAAAACAAACAAAAAAAAATCCCCACAGAGCCGCAAGAGGCCAAGCAGAGGCAGAAGTATATAAAGGGAATAAAAAAGAATGATTAAAAAAATCTTCAAAAACTTAAATAATAAAATGAAGAACCTCAGCAACAGATGAAAAAGAAGATAAAAAAATAATCCAGAATAAGCTACAGAACAAATCAAAATATAGAATAATAATAAATGTTTTTCTTGGATCCCCCCCCACCCCCCAAAAAAACAAGAGGCAGTGGAGGAAGATGGTTGAGAGCGAAGTCTCTAGAAGCTGATGTCTTGTTTGACACACAGCTTTAACACTGTGTCTCCTACAGTACTTAGCTCATTCTCTTTTTGCTTCAGTTTCCTCATCTATAAATTAAAGATAACACTATTAATATTTATAACCCTGATATAAAGAATAAATGAGGAAATCCATTGAAATAGTTAATCGTTTGTGAAAAGTCAAAACCAGTAAGTTTCATCATCATCGCTGTCATCATCATTGTCACATATATCTGTATTTCATTCTTATCAAAGCAGATCTTCAGAGTACACAATTTTGATAACAAGGATAGAAATTCAAGAGTTCAAAAAAAAAAAAAACACCTATATTTAAAAAGTTTAAGGATCTTGAGTAAGGCCAGTATAACCTAGTGTATCACCCAAATGAGAAAGTGCTGAGATTGAGTTGTGGATGTAGCAGGGATCTGATCAGGCAGGCCTTACATTTCCACTGAAACATTTAGTTTTACTTACTCCAAAGGCAGCACAAATATCAATAAATGATGTTCCTTTCCCAGTGGGGCAGGAAGGAAAGTAACTAGATATGTCAGTGCAGTGTAATGCTATGGCAGAAATTAGAACATAGCTCTTATAGCAAAGAGAAGGAAAATGTCATTCAGCCTTCAAGGAACCTTCCACTCTTTGAATAAAGAGAAGGGACATATAAATAGGTGGAATATTCATAAAAAGTAAGAAAAGAGGCCTTACTTTTATCCATATCTTATTAGGAGGTGTTTTTTTTTCCATTCTTACTGCATATAAAACACTGATCATCTGTTTTACTACTGTAGTGAAAAATAACAGCAAATTTGAATTATTTACCCGCTCTAAAGAGTATGTCAGGATATATATTGGTTCCTCCATTCTTTACCCACACATCTTTTGCCAGGAAGTCCCTGCTATTGAAAAGTTCAGAGCTTTATAACTTCTCATTTCACAACAGATTGGAAGGAAACTCACATCCATTAATGGCCAGCTGGGCAGAAATAAGCAAGCAAGCAGATGTAGACTGCAATAATCTCAAAGGAGAAATTAGAGTTGGTTACTTGTTTTCACTGGTGAGGAAACGGAGAAAATTGTTTGTGATAAGTGGAGAATTTCTGAGAGCCCTTGAGATGTGAAAGGACAGAAGGCACCATCTTTAGACTCTTTCTCCAGACTTCTATCATTTTGAAAGTACAGTTGGCCAAGTATGCTGGCAATAGGGGCTGGAAAGTTTATCCCAGGCTCAGATACCAGTGAGGATGGTCCCAGAGCCTAGAGGACTGGCAGGGCTACCACACTAGATGACATCTGGCTCTTGCATTAATGAAGAGCATTTGAGCTTTGGACCTTAGCCAAAGCTATGCACCAAAGGTTTTAAAAGGCTTAACGGTTCTAATGTCAGGAGGAAGCTAGCTAAGCTCCATATCAGGATCAAGATTCCAAATCATGTAAAGATATCTCACATAACAATTAAGCAAACACTCTATTCTTCCTTTGCTTTCAGTGAGTCTTCCGTTCGTCATTTTAGTCTGAGCAGACCTCCACATATGACATGCACCGTCTTACCTTCTATCATTCACTCCTGCTGGTCACTCCTCCTCTCTATTGTCAACAAATCTTAACAATTCTTTCTAATCTAGTTCCAGAGATACCTCATCTATGGAAAAGACCTGGATTAATTCACCCCAGAGTGGAAAAATTGCCTTCCTCAGGACTCTCTTCATCCTGTTGACAGGCTTAGAAGGAAATCTTCTGAACAAAACCCCAGAAACTAGTTTGCAGAAAAAGGCAATCATTATAGTATGTATTCACAAATAGCTTTTCAAATAAAGGTAGCCACATACAGCTTTTTCCATTAAATATAGATACTGATATTTTTTTTGTAACCAGTTGCTAGCACATAGGAAGTATCAGTTCAGTTCTGTTCAGTCTCTCAGTCATGTTCCACTCTTTTTGACTCCATGAATTGCAGCACACCAGGCCTCCCTGTCCATCACCAACTCCCGGAGTTCACTCAGACTCATGTCCATTGAGTCAGTGATGCCATCCAGCCATCTCATCCTCTGTCGTCCCCTTCTCCTCCTGCCCCCAGTCCCTCCCAGCATCAGAGTTTTTTCCAGTGAGTCAACTCTTCGCATGAGGTGGCCAAAGTACTGGAGTTTCAGCTTCAGCATCATTCCCTCCAAAGAAATCCCAGGGCTGATCTACTTCAGAATGGACTGGTTGGATCTCCTTGCAGTCCAAGGGACTCTCATAGGAAGTATAGGTATTAATATTTTTTAAAATGTATAGAAAAAAAGCTTTAGCTAATGAGAAGGTCTTTGTGACTTCTGATATTTTTTTCTGGAAATGGGAGAAATGTTAACAGTGAGAGATTTAAAGTTTGGGATATCTCAGTATAGTCCATAGAATGTCAGCATTTGTTCTAAGCATATGGGGACCCAGTGACCCAGATTCTTTAATGGCCTGTGTTCAGCTCTCTCCAATGATATTTAGCATGCTTCATCCAGATAGGGACTGAACCTCCCGCATTGGACAGAGAATGCTGAACTACCTGCATTTTCTACCTGACTGATCAGCTGGCAGACAGACAAGATATTGAACTTAATGTTTGGCTGACTAACTGACATATCCCACTGGGAAAATATGTCTGATAGAAATACATATAAATTGTTGTTGCTGTTCAGTCACTAAGTCATGTCGGACTTTTGTGACCCCCATGAACCACAGCATGTCAAGCTCTTCTGTCCTCCACTATCTCCTGGAGTTTGATCAAATTCATATCTACTGAGTCAGTGATGCTCTCTAACCATCTCATCCTGTGCTGCTCTTTTCTCCTTTCGCCTTCAATCTTTCCCAGCATCAGGGTCTTTTCCAGCGAGTCAGCTCTTGGCATGTGGTGGTCAAAGTACTGGAACTTCAGCTTCAGCATCAGTCCTTCCAATGAATATTCAAGGTTGATTTCCTTTAGGATTGACTGGTTTGATTTCCTTCAGTCCAATGAACAAATATGATATGTTTAATAAGTCTTAGAAAGAATATGAAAAATTACATAGCCAGTGGAAATTTGCTGCATGAGGCAGGGAGCTCAAATCTGGTGTACTGTGACAACCTAACGGAGTGGAACAGGATAGGAGGTAAGAGGGAGGCTCAAGAGGGAGGGCACCTACATATACCTATGGCTGAATGTTGATATATGTTAGAAACTGACATAATATTGTACAGCAATTATCCTCCAATTTAAAATAAATAAATTTAAATTGAAAACAGAAAGATCAGTTCTCCTTAGCAGGGACTAAAGCAGAATGAATGGCTTTCTTAGAACCCACAACCAATGCTCATTTGCTTCTGGGACATGTAAGAGCTAGCACATCACTATCATAACAATCCATGGTGACTGAACTCATGCATTTCAGGACTTTAATTCACAAAAGCATCTTCTCCATTGACTACTGGTAGGTACACATGAGAAAAAGTTAATTATCCTGCTGTTGGATATGACAATGTAATCCCTGCAAATGAGTCTCATATCAGATGCTTTTCTCACCCCTTCTCCCACAAATCTAGCAAAACCTAGGAAAAGAGGATCTGACAGGAGGATATCATCAAAGACAAGAAATTTAAATTATCAGTTTATACACACACACATTCTTCTATCCTGAGCTCTTTTCTCTAGAGAAAGTCAGTAGATTTTTTAAAAGCATCCTCTTTAGACTAAACAAAAGAAATAGGATTAGATATTTGTAGCTTTGTCTTTAAACAAATTTTCCTAAAATATACATTCTTTGAATGTGAGAGAGTCAACTAGGAGCATTTGTGCCCATGTCAGGAAACTGGAGACATAAAATGTATTCCATAAACCAATAGGAGGAACTGTTATGGCAATCCACAGCACTCCCTGCCTTGGGTCTAAAGGAAGAAGCTCGGACCTATTAGAAGCCTACTACAAGGTTATCTCTCAGAAGGCCAATTGAACAAGGAAGGCAGAATCTGTGTGTTTCCAACAGCTCTCTTGGCCAGAGCCTTGGCTTGGGACTGAGCACACAGTAGGAAGCCAAGGATTCAACAGAGACCAGTTGGCAAGCAGGCTGCACACTACTTCTCATGAGTTTAATCCCAGCAGCATGAGAGTGTGCTTGTCTCAACTTTTCTGATTTGGTCTGAATTAGTTAACTTGTAATACTCTAGACCAGAAAAAAAGCTAACAATTCCCAATGCATGTGGAAATTTAATTTTTTTTCTGCCTCTTAACTTTATGTTCTAACCCTGCATACACATAACATGCATCACATTACTTTACTCATGATAACCCATTGGTATAAGCATGAATATATATATATATTACACACACATGTATATTATGATGATCGCAATCTTTAGAGCAAAAACGCCTTTAATTTTCACTCAAAAGAGATGAATATATATATATATCCATGATAAATTATGACTATACATTTGTGTATAATATTAGAGTTGGAGGCAAGAAACTTGGCTGTATTAAATTTTATCTTGTAGAAGCCTCAAGAAAATAATTTAATTTGTGTTGACTTCAGTTTATCTATCTACAATAATAAGACAATAATATCAGATACACTGTTGTGGTATGATTCAATTGAATCATAAATAAGAAAGTTTCTTTAATGCTAAGCATCAAATCAATGATATATTTTCAAGAAAACCATAAGATGATAACACTTATTGAAATTTATGTTTAATATTTTCAGCTCTGTAAGCTCTGTAATCAATAGCACTGAATTCAAGTCCCAGGTCTGCTGGTTTTAGTTGTGCAAACTTTGTCAGATGTGAACATTGGCTGCCTCAACTATAAAAAGTGAGCAATAATAATAAAATCTACCTCACAGATTTGTTTTCTCCTGATTAAATTATGTGATGAACATGAAGCTCATCATCTGATAATAAATAAGTACTTAATAAAATAATCAGCCAGGGCTCCAAAGGGAAATATATGGCTCACACAGGTTATAATAATTGGAGGAGAGCTCAATAAAGGGGCAATTGTCAAAGATCTGCAGAAGAAAATCACAGGAGATAATGCAAAGCTGCTGCCATTACTATTGTTATACGGGAAGGGAAAAAAGTATGGAGTTATCTGACCCAGAAGAGAATGAGAAAGAAAGAGTAGCCTTGAGAAGAATTAAGAGCTTAGAAAGACTAGACTTCTCTAGTCCAAGTATGTCTTGCATAGATAGAACTCACTCTTCCCACGCTCTGACCTCTGACTCTGTGCTCTATTTACCAACCCAACTAGAACTTAGAAGGCAAAGAAGCCCATCGAAATAACCTAGAATTCAACATTTTTCCCCCTAAAAGTCAGACAGTAATTATTTTAAACTTACAAGTGACAGGTTCTCTTGAAAACATAGATACTATGTAAATGAGTGTAACCACATTTCAATACAACTTTATATAATCAGGCTACATCTTTTTGGACATATGTTGCAGTCCATACAAATCAGATTCCTGATACAGAGAGAAGATGAAAAAATGGATCAGGAGGGGTAGATAGAGGATCTCCAGTTCAAAGCAATGCTAGCTGTTTTAGCTTTTGTTATGCCTGCTCTTGGGCTTAAAGAAGCTGCCTGCCAAATGTGGAGACATAAGAGACGTGGGTTTATTCCCTGGGTTCGGAAGATCCCCTGGAGGAGGGCATGGCAGTCCACTCCAGTATCCTTGCCTGGAGAATCCTCATGAACAGAGGAGCCTGGGGGGCTACAATCCACAGAGTCTCACAGAGTCAGACACAGCTAAAGCCACTTAGCACGTGTGCCTTTTCCCATTATGAATACCATGCTAACTATATGCGAATTGAACATATTGGAGTACTTTCTTCAGCTGTATAATATATAGTGGCTTTTGCTTAACTTTTGCTTATAAGACTGGTTAAGCAGTCTTATGCTGGTCTACCACAGAAAGCTACAAATAATCAAGGCTATATGCAAGCTCCATGAAAGTACAGACACTTTATTTGCAATTGTAAATCCTGAGCCAGGTTCAAATTTTTGGTGTACTATAAGTTACCAGTAAATGTTTGACAAATTAATGAATACAAAAGTGTATTAGATGTCCAAAAAGGTCATTTTTAACTTCATTTTATATTGAAGTTAACATATGTACCAAAATGGGCAAATTTTTAATATATAGGCTCAAATTTTAACAAAGTTAATATATACACTTAATCATTCAGATGAGCAAAGTTCTTTACAGATATATGAACTCTAAATATCTTTTCCTACCCTGGCTTGTCTTTTAACTTTCTGCATAGTTTTTTTCTGAGACCAACTGTTTTTGTTCCAATGTTATCTCATTTATCAATTTTTTTCTTTATAGTTTCCTTGTATAGCCTCTTTAAGAAATATTTTCATTCTCCAGTAACATTAAGATATCCTTCTATATGAACTTCTGGAAACTCAAATTTTTTCTCAATTATAAAGAAATATATTCTAAAGAAATATGTTTTGCATATGGTATGAAGTAAAGGTCAAGATTTAGGCTTTCCTTATGGATGTTATATTGGTCCAAAACATTTATTGAAAAGACCGTTTCTTTTTTTTAACTTATTGCACAGAAATGTCACCTTTGGAATAGTTCAAGTAACTGTATATATGTCAACTTTTCTAAAGCTTTCTATTCTTACCCATTGGTCCATTTGATTAAGTTTGTTGTTTCTCAGTTTCTCAGTCATGTCAAACTCTTTGTAACCCCATGGACTGCAGTAAGCCAGGCTTCCCTGTCCTTCACCATCTCCCAGAGCTTGCTCAAACTCATGTCCATTAAGTCGATGATATCATCCAACCATCTCATCCTCTGTCATCTCCTTCTCCTCCTGCTCTCAATCTTTCCCAGGATCAGGGTCTCTTCTAATGAGTCAGCTGTTGGCCTCAGATGGCCAAAGTATTAGAGCTTCAGCTTCAGCATCAGTCCTTCCAATGAATATTCAGAGTTGATTTCCTTTAGGAATGATTGGTTTGATCTACATGCAGACCAAGGAAGTCTCAAGAGTCTTCACCAACACCATAATTTGAAAGCATCAGTTCTTCAGCATTCAGCCTTCTTTATGGACTAACTCTCACATCCCTACATGACTACTGGAAAAACCATCACTTTAACTATACAGACCTGTGTTGGAAAATTGATTAGGTTACATGTTGTAATGCCTTTGTAAGAAGTATTGACTGACTCAAACTCTTCAAGGTTGTTTTGACAAATGACCTTTTGGCACTTTCAAATATATTTTAGAATTATCTTTTAATTTTTCACCCAAATATGGCAAATATTTTATTTAGATCCATTTGAGGATAGCTTTTATTTTTATGATATTGAGACTGATATCTGATTATGGTAGATTTCTTATGTTTGGGATTTCTTTAGTATTTTGCAGGTTTTTTTAGCTTATACCACTTACATATCCCTATTCAGATATATCTTTATGTATTTTTGTGTTTTAGGTACTATTATAAATGGTATCTTTAGTGTCAGCTGTTTATTGTATATTGACCATTGTCATGAAATTTAATTACTACTTCTGTATCACCCTTTAGATTTTCCATATTATTAGTCTGCTCAGACTACCATATAGAATATCACAGACTGGGTTGTTTAAACAATATAAGTTTATTTTCTCATAGTTCTAGAGGCTAGACATCCAAGATGAAGGTGCTAGCAGGGTTTAAAAGGTCCTCGTGGAGATAGCCATCTTCCCACTCTATCCTCACATGGCCTTTCCTCCTCACATAGTCTTTCCTCTGCCTTTGTCATGGAGAGGACAACCTCTGGTGTCTCCTCCTCATCTTATAGACATTAATCATGTCAAATTAGGGTTTTTCTTTGATGACTTTATTTAATCTTTGTTACTTCCTTAAAGGTCCTGTCTCCAAATATATTCACATGGAGGCAAAGACTTCAATGTATGAATGTTAAGGGGATATGATTCAGTCCACAATGCATAAAAAGATATATGCTGTTGCTTAGTCATTAAGTTGTGTCCAACTCTTTGTGACCCCAAGGACTGTAGCCCACTAGGCTCCTCTGTCCATAGGATTTCCCACGCAAGAATACAGGAGTGAGTTGCCATTTCCTTCTCCAGGGGATCTTCCCAACCCAGAGATCAAATCCATGTCTCCTGGTCTCCTGCATTGGCAGGCTTATTCTTTACCACTGAACCACCAGGGAAATCAGAAAGATATAAAGTAACAGGTGATGTAAAAGTAAAAGTAATTCATCAGTGTGAAACATGATGGCAGCCTTGAACTTCAATTTTTTATATCCATAGACCCATAAGACTGCAATAAAAAAAAATCTCTTTTGAATGTATTAGCTTCTTAGCAGCAGCTTACATCTAAGCATCTCACCCTCTTGGCTTCTGATTCTTAGGAATCAGTGAATGTCTCCAGGAAAAAAAAAAAAGGTAGTATATTAAGTTCACTCAGTGCTTCCTTTGTCTGAGACCTTAACCCCCTCTGTGTAGATGTGTTGGTAGGTCTCTGATAACTTGAAATCCATTATTTTACTTACTCTATCTAGCTTTTTCAGTTGTTTTTGCTGGGTTGGATGGTATCCTATAAGGTAGCCCATTATAGCTAAAAGCAGAAATCCCTACAAATTTTGATTGAGAAGATGCAGATGACACCACCCTTATGGCAAAAAGTGAAGAGGAACTAAAAAGCCTCTTGATGAAAGTGAAAGAGGAGAGTGAAAAAGTTGGCTTAAAGCTCAACATTCAGAAAATGAAGATCATGGCATCCGGTTCCATCACTTCATGGGAAATAGATGGGGAAACAGTGGAAACAGTGTCAGACTTTATTTTGGGGGGCTCCAAAATCACTGTAGATGGTGACTGCAGCCATGAAATTAAAAGACACTTACTCCTTGGAAGAAAAGTTATGACCAACCTAGATAGCATATTCAAAAGCAGAGACGTTACTTTGTCAACTAAGGTCCATCTAGTCAAGGCTATGGTTTTCCTGTGGTCATGTATGGATGTAAGAGTTGGACTGTGAAGAAGGCTGAGCACCGAAGAATTGATGCTTTTGAACTGTGGTGTTGGAGAAGACTCTTGAGAGTCCCTTGAACTGCACCGAAATCCAACCAGTCCATTCTAAAGGAGGTCAATCCTGGGTGTTCTTTGGAAGGAATGATGCTAAAGCTGAAACTCCAGTACTTTGGCCACCTCATGCGAAGAGTTGACTCACTGGAAAAGACTCTGATGCTGGGAGGGATTGGGGGCAAGAGAAGAAGAGGATGACAGAGGATGAGATGGCTGGATGGCATCACTGACTGGATGGACATGAGTCTGAGTGAACTCCAGGAGTTGGTGATGGACAGGGAAGCCTGGCATGCTGCGATTCATGGGATTGCAGAGTTGGACACGACTGAGTGACTGAATTGAACTGAAGAGGAGGTTAGGTAGAGTAGGAGTATAATAAGAAATACATAGCTTAGAGGGAGGAATAAATATTTCAGGGGTAGAACAGTATTAGGCAAGTTTCAGAAGCAAAATGAGTCTATGGTAGTAGAGGCTCTGTGCCAGAAATAAGATCTGACAAGCAATCAACTATTGATAGAAGACCAACTACTGGTTTGTGAAGGTAAAAGTTGCTCAGTTGTGTCTGAATCTTTGTTACCCTATGGACTATACAGTCCGTGGAATTCTCCAGGCCAGAATACTGGAATGGATAGTTGTCCGCTGTTCCAGGGGATCTTCCCAACGTAGGGATTGAACCCAGGTCCCACATTGCAGGGGTATTCTTTACAGACTGAGCCATAAAGGAAGCCCAAGAATATGGGAGAGGGTAGCCTATCCCTTCTTTAGCAGATCTCCCCAACCCAGGAAATGAACTAGGGTCTCCTGCATTGCAGGCAGATTCTTTACCATCTGTGCTATCAGGGACTTACACGCTGAATATAAGGACAGAGTGCCTGTCTTCTGGGAGGTTGTATTACTGAACGGAAGATAATGCTGCTGCTGCTGCTGCTGCTGCTATGTCACTTCAGACATGGCTGACTCTGTGCAACCCCATAGATGGCAGCCCACCAGGCTCTGCCATCCCTGGAATTCTCCAGGCAAGAACACTGGAGTGAGTTGCCATTTCCTTCTCCAATGCATGAAAGTGAAAAGTGAAAATGAAGTGGCTCAGTCGTGTCCCACTCTTCACGACCCATGGACTGACTGCAGCCTACCAGGCTCCTCCACCCATATGATTTTCCAGGCAAGAGTACTGGAGTGGGGTGCTATTGCCTTCTCCAGAAGGGAAGATAATAGATGTTGCCAATTAACTATAAAGCAAAGTTTAATAGGGATACGCCTTATAATGGTCTTTATAATTTTAATTCTAAGGGAATTCAGAGAAGGGAGAAATTAAGAAAGGCATTATAGATGAGGCAAGCAAAATTGGGCTTTCTGTTTTGTTTTGTTTTTATGTTATTTTTTTTAGCCAGGCAAAAGGGAGGAAATACAGAACATATCGGGTAAAATACAGAGAGAAAGCAAAATGTATGATATAAGGTAGTGGTACTCAAACTTTAGCATAAATTAGACTCATTTAAAGGGCTTAAAATGCAGATTTCTGAGCTTCACCTCCAGGGGAAGGACCAAATAATTTGCACATCTAACAGGTTCCTAGGTAAACCAGTGCAGCTGATGCTACTGGTCTGGGAACCACATTTTGAGAACCAATTAGTAGAGAGTGATGGGCTTGCCAGGTGGTGTTAGTGATAAGGAACTGGCCTGCCAGTGTAGGTGATGCAGGTTCAATCCCTGGATCAGGAAGATCCCTTGGAAGACGGTACAGCAACCCACTCCAGTATTCTTGCCTGGAGAACTCCAAGGACAGAGGAGTCTGGCAGGCCACAGGCTATAAGATCTCAAAGAGTTAGACATGACTGAAGTGACTTAGCATGCATGCACAAAGCATAGAGTGACTATTAAAAGAACTGTAAAGAATGTGTTGATAACAGCTAATAGAAAGGTAGAGTTGAAAAATGATTTTTGAAATACTTTCTTCAAAGAATTGAAGTATATTTCATTTTGCTGAAGCACAGAGCATAAATATCAAGTGCTGGCATGAAAGCTCATAAGTAATTTGGACCCAGGATTGTGAAAAACTTTCTAATTTACTAAGAAATGTGATGGCCATACAGCTAGTAAGGATCATCATTACTTTGTAAGACATTTTCCCTGAACCAGCATCCTACTATCTCCATAACTTTGTAAACAGAGCAATTTCCCTATCCGATATGTCTACTAAAATTCAGCATGATTTGTTTAAGAGCTGTTAGTAGCACTCTATGATAATTGAAAATATTAACAACTGTAAAGAACAAAGTTTCTATCCAGCATTTTGCTTTAAATATGTAGCATGTGACTATCATTTTCCATCAGCTACATTTCTGGGATGGAGTTTAGTTGAACCATCACTTGTACTGGAATGACTCTTGGTGAAACAAATTTTCTTAATGTCAGGGGAAATTATTTAATAAAAGTGTTAACTTAATGAAAGTCAGAATGGCATAGCTATGTTTCGAAATCAGAGGTAAAACTCAGTCATCTTTGTGGGTGTGATTTTAAACACTCTCCTGCCAAGAATTCACATTTCCCAAGTTGTGTCAGACTTGGACACCACCAGCCATTCTCAAAGCAGTGTCTGTTGGTGAAACCAAGAAGGACCTTATAGGTTCCTGTGTCAAGTTTAGGACTAACATCTTTATCCTTTTCTTGTCCAACACCCATCCTCCTCAGTACTGAGCAGCATCAAAGAAAAAGGGGGACTTTTAATTGAGTAGGACTCTTTGGGGCCTGATTGGGACAGACCCCTCTTCCATATCCTCTGGTTTAGCTCCTTTCTGAAGTACCCAGATAATAGAATATCATGCATATTACTTGAGTTTTTTAGATGCTTAAAACCAAATGGAAGAAATTAGCTGCTTGATAATAGCTCCCACACCTACTGGCACCTAAGGATTGATAAACATAAACCACTGTGTTGCCTCAACATCAACCATTCAGAGAATTGTGCACAAGTTGATCATGCACCCTTGTGGCCCCTCTCCCTTTCCTGGCATTTAAAAAGGGCTGGTCCACTGGGATGACTCAGGGATGTTATGGAGAGGGAGGTGGGAGGAGGGTGCAGAATGGGGAACACATGTACACCCATGGTGGATTCATGTTGTTGTGTGACAAAACCAATACAATATTATAAAGTAATTATCCTTCACTTAAAATAAATAAATTTATATTAAAAAATGCTTTATTGAAATCCTTTGAGAAATTCAGGCTTGGGTGTAGAGGTAGGCATAGGTCACCCATCTCCTTGCATGGCCCTGCAATAAATCTTTCTCTGCTCCAAAAAATGAAAATAAGTCAACTTAGAAAAAGTCAAGTTGATATTTAAAACATATTTACATATTTCTGGAAAGTTTAAAGGGAAATGCTGCTCTGCATTGAAATTAAAATTGAGTTAAACTTACAAATAATTAACATACTATACTGTGAAGAAAAGGTTATATTCATTTTGAGTATTGAATAAAAATTCAGTTATTGAAAAAAGTTTCAACTTAATATTCTTAAGTCTTTGCTTGGAAAAATTAGGTCCCTTTAATAATTATGTATCCATTTTCTTTAAGTGAAATGCATGTGATTGTTTTAGGAAAACTAGACATGTTTTAAAAAGGTGCAAATACTGACAAGTTGCACTGACTGTCCTCCCAGGCTAGTTTAACAGCTGGTAATGGATTAATGCACAGCATGTCTGAAAATTCTTATATAGACTAAAATCACAGTGGAAATTGCCAGAACTCAGTACATTAGTACATTAGCAATTTGAAAAAAGGTAATGAATCTGGAGATAGAAGAAATGCAAGCCTGGGGAAATGTCAATTGTGATAGCATCAATAATGAAATTCATTCTATTCAGGTATAGATGAGACTTGGAGAGCCAAATCTCTCAGCTCTTTAAAATGATTCTAAAATGTCCAATAGTTTTCATCACCTTCAACCTAGGTCTGATCAACTAGCAATAAAGGAAAGGCAAATTGGATTTCTAAGCTTTAAGCAATGGGTCAGCAAATCCCCTATTGGTTCTTGGCTCTTTTAAATAATTGAATGTGTGATTTTATTAAGAAAAAATTAAAGACAGAGGAAGTAAAAGACTCCATGAGATGCTGTGTAAAACAGCTCGATTTAATCGAAACAGAAAGCTCTGCTTTTTATAGTAAAGTACCGAATTGTTTGTGGTTACCCAGAAAGAATTTGAAGAGCCCTAGAATTTATTACCACCTTCAATACTGAGTAAGGTACAGTGTGTCCTCTATGAACATTTCAATCTTTGATGATCAAGCAAACACAGTCTTTTGGGCCTCCTGGGGAAGATGGTATACTACTCCCTAGGAATCACAGTTGGATTGACACTCCAATTACCATTTCCCCACAGGGAAAGACAATTAGTCCATAAGATACAGTTCTCTCTTTGTGTTGTCTGCCCAGAAATGATAGTAAGTTAGACTACATGTCTATTAATTGCAAGATTTATAAAATAGCTTTATAATTCCCCTCTCAATATAAAAAGCAAATTAAAAATCAACAGGTTTTTCTCTCTGCTTCAAATCAAATTTGGACTTTCCTCATACTTCAGTTGATAAAGACTCTGCCTGCAATGCAGGAAACCTGGGTTCGATTCTTGGGCTGTGACAATCCCCTGAAGAAGAAAATGACAACCCACTCCAGTATTCTTGCCTGGAGAATCCCATGGACAGAGGAGCCTGGCAGGCTATAGTCCATGGGGTCACCAGAGCTGGACATGATGTAGCAACTAAATCACCACTACCATGAAGTAAGTTTATTTTACTAGTGTGAACCCATTCATGAATGCTTTTTACTAGTGTGAACCCTTTGATGAATGCGTTCAGTGGGCTTCCCTTGTGGCTCAGCTGGTAAAGAATCCACCTGCAGTGTGGGAGATCTGGGCTTGACCCCTGGGTTGGGAAGATTCCTTGGAGAAGGGAAAGGCTAAAAAATGAAAATAAGTCAACTTAGAAAAAGTCAAGTTGATATTTAAAACATATTTACATATTTCTGGAAAGTTTAAAGGGAAATGCTGCTCTGCATTGAAATTAAAATTGAGTTAAACTTACAAATAATTAACATACTATACTGTGAAGAAAAGGTTATATTCATTTTGAGTATTGAATAAAAATTCAGTTATTGAAAAAAGTTTCAACTTAATATTCTTAAGTCCTTGCTTGGAAAAATTAGGTCCCTTTAATAATTATGTATCCATTTTCTTTAAGTGAAATGCATGTGATTGTTTTAGGAAAACTAGACATGTTTTAAAAAGGTGCAAATACTGACAAGTTGACTGACTGTCCTCCCAGGCTAGTTTAACAGCTGGTAATGGATTAATGCACAGCATGTCTGAAAATTCTTATATAGACTAAAATCACAGTGGAAATTGCCAGAACTCAGTACATTAGTACATTAGCAATTTGAAAAAAGGTAATGAATCTGGAGATAGAAGAAATGCAAGCCTGGGGAAATGTCAATTGTGATAGCATCAATAATGAAATTCATTCTATTCAGGTATAGATGAGACTTGGAGAGCCAAATCTCTCAGCTCTTTAAAATGATTCTAAAATGTCCAATAGTTTTCATCACCTTCAACCTAGGTCTGATCAACTAGCAATAAAGGAAAGGCAAATTGGATTTCTAAGCTTTAAGCAATGGGTCAGCAAATCCCCTATTGGTTCTTGGCTCTTTTAAATAATTGAATGTGTGATTTTATTAAGAAAAAATTAAAGACAGAGGAAGTAAAAGACTCCATGAGATGCTGTGTAAAACAGCTCGATTTAATCGAAACAGAAAGCTCTGCTTTTTATAGTAAAGTACCGAATTGTTTGTGGTTACCCAGAAAGAATTTGAAGAGCCCTAGAATTTATTACCACCTTCAATACTGAGTAAGGTACAGTGTGTCCTCTATGAACATTTCAATCTTTGATGATCAAGCAAACACAGTCTTTTGGGCCTCCTGGGGAAGATGGTATACTACTCCCTAGGAATCACAGTTGGATTGACACTCCAATTACCATTTCCCCACAGGGAAAGACAATTAGTCCATAAGATACAGTTCTCTCTTTGTGTTGTCTGCCCAGAAATGATAGTAAGTTAGACTACATGTCTATTAATTGCAAGATTTATAAAATAGCTTTATAATTCCCCTCTCAATATAAAAAGCAAATTAAAAATCAACAGGTTTTTCTCTCTGCTTCAAATCAAATTTGGACTTTCCTCATACTTCAGTTGATAAAGACTCTGCCTGCAATGCAGGAAACCTGGGTTCGATTCTTGGGTTGGGACAATCCCCTGAAGAAGAAAATGACAACCCACTCCAGTATTCTTGCCTGGAGAATCCCATGGACAGAGGAGCCTGGCAGGCTATAGTCCATGGGGTCACCAGAGCTGGACATGATGTAGCAACTAAATCACCACTACCATGAAGTAAGTTTATTTTACTAGTGTGAACCCATTCATGAATGCTTTTTACTAGTGTGAACCCTTTGATGAATGCGTTCAGTGGGCTTCCCTTGTGGCTCAGCTGGTAAAGAATCCACCTGCAGTGTGGGAGATCTGGGCTTGACCCCTGGGTTGGGAAGATTCCTTGGAGAAGGGAAAGGCTACCCACTCCATTATTCTGGCCTGGAGAATTCCAGGGACAGTATAGTCCATGGGGTCGTAAAGAGTCGGACACGACTGAGTGACTTTCACTTCACTTCACTTCAAAGTTCTTCAATATGCAAAGATGTTATATTTTTATTTTCAAATAAAGATACAGCAAATTATTTTTTTAAAGGGTGATAAAGTAGATATGTTAGGCTTGTTAGGGCATATGATTATGTAATATCCATTCAATTCTGTCATTCTAATGTTATTTAAATTGGAAGCAAACTGACCTAATTTGATGGCTTGCTCTGCATTAGGTAATCTAGGGTAAGATACGCAATATCTCTAGGTCATAAATTCATTTTTAACATGAAATTTCTCATAGGTCATCTGGGAAGACCATTGAGTACTTAGTATGTTCCAGAGACAGTACCACATAATTTGACACAGTGCATCATCCTCCCAATAGCAGCCTGGGAGGTATTACTAGCTGCTTGGACAGTCATGGCAGGAGATACAGTGAGATAAATTTTAGGTCATACAGCTAGCAATTCAGAGCTGGCACTCTGAACATAATTTCTAAGACACCAAATCCTTCGTTTTTTCTCATCTGTGATTTGGTTACTGAACCAAACTTGGATTTGCTCATCTAATGTCCAGCAAAGCCAATCTGATGACATCAGACTGTGGTGAAAGAAAGTATAGCATTTATTGCAAGGCATCAAGCAAGGTGTATGATAAGTTAATGCTCTGAAGACACCAATTCCATGATGGCTTTCAGGGAAGTGTTTTAAAGACAGTAAGAGAGTGTGGAGGTGGGGAGGTCACAGAATGTGTTGTCCACTCACATACAGTTCTCTGTTTGCTTGATTAGTGAGATAGTAGGGTGAAGTTTCAAGAATCTCAAGTATCAATCTTCTGGTTTCAACCAGTCTGGGGTCTACATGCTAGTGGTCAGCATGCAGTTAACTTCTTTCAGGTGATAGGGGTTTTAGCATCTGGAAAATAACTCAAGGATATAGCTCAGGATATTATCTAGAACCTGTGAGGAGGAACCAAAGTCCTCTGTTTTGTTTCATAGTTAAACTATCATTATTTTGTCGTACTTGACTGTTTTCCTTCATTTCTGAATTTTTTCATGTGCATGCACACTCAGTCACTTCAGTTGTGACCAACTCTTGGCAACCCTATGGACTATAGCCCACTAGGTTCCTCTGTCCATGGGATTCTCCAGGCGAGAAGGGGTTGCCATGCCCTCCTCCAGGGGATCTTCCCAACCCAGGACCAAACTTGTGTCCCTTTATGTCTCCTGCACTGGCAGGTGGGTTCTTTACCACTAACACCACCTGGGAATTTTTTCACTTCTCTGAATAAATTTGCTTTTTGGGATTCAGGAAGGGCTGAGGAGGCTAAAGCTTTTCTATAAACTAGAGGCCTGGACACAGGAGTGGGGCTTGTTCCTGGGAAGACTCTGCAGGGTTCTGCTCAATTTCAATATCTGGCTCTTGCTATACTTCCTGTTGGGATTAGGAGAACATGCAAAACACATTTTGTGTATTGTGGTAGGTATTGAATAAATGTTGGTTTTCTTTCCCTCTCAAGACAGGCAATCCAAGGCTTGTTAATGGCAGCTCCAGAAAGACTGCCTGATAAATCTTCCTGAGGAGAGGAGAGAAGGGAGAAGACACATATCGGATTATATCAATAGCTCTGAGTAGAAAATTCAGTAGGTTCTGTAGCTACTGAAGTAGCTCTTATGCAAGAGCATTTCTGATAGGCAAAAACCATGGCTGGCAACTTGAAGCCTGGCTGTATCTGTGAAGGTTCCACAGAGACTACAGGTCTGTTAAATGTTCAATTCCAGATCCCATCACAGGCATTCCAGTTTCTTTCAAAGGCATCTGTTCACTATGCCAAGGAATTAACAATATGAAATTTCTCTTCTAAGCTTGCATTTCATCCCAGCAGCCCAGAAATGAGTGAGAGTATCCGACAAGGCCACTGTCAGAGAAGAAGACATCTGCCATCAGGACCCTGATTACTAAAAGTTCTACCTTAGCCCCCAAATATAGCTACCCACATAGTACCCTCTTGTTCTTTTCTTTTTCAAAGAGGGCTTTTCAGGGTTCAACATTCAGGGTCTCATGGAGCCCCAAGAAACTCAACTACAATGACATATGTCAAGGGGCCAATTTTACTAAGCACTGGGACAAAGATGTTGTACCAGTCATGGTAAGCTAAGCTGTGCTGAGAAAAAATGTTAGGCTTGAAATTTCAGTGGCATAATGCAATGAAGATTTCTTTTTGTGTACCTATAAACTCCTTTGCAAGTTGAGTGACTGAAGAAGCTGTGCTCTAGCAGGGACTCACTCAGAACCCAGACAATACACTTACAAGCTTTTGAATGCTTTGGTCCAGAAGAGATATACATCATTTATACAGCCCATTGCCCAGACCCAGGCAGTGGTAAATGTGTCTGCCTAAGATGTATCCATTGACAAATAGGGCAGTGGAAGTATACCTTTATCCAATGCCAAACTGGCTGATACTCTTTCACATTGTCTTTAAATTCCACTGGAGGACTACAGTGTATAATGAAAAGCTATTGAACACCTCATTATGGCAAACATGAGTTACCTTAGGTTTGGATGAATTTGCCTTGACTCTTGTCCTTTGCCAAATTAATACTTAAGGAATGGTATGTCTGCTGTTCCATGAAACAGACCTTAGACTAACAGATGTTACCAAGTGATGAGTTTGTCTTTATATTAATGGAGAAAGTGTACATTGGTCTAATCTGTGTTTTTAGCCATAGTAGAGAAATAAGGAAGGGAACTCTGGGTTGCAGATTAGATTTCTTCTTTCCTAGGCAAAGGGCAAGAGGGTATCAGGATTCTCAAAGACAGAGCCAAGGAAAGAGAGCTTGTCTTCTATTCTGCTCCAATATAAAGTTAGATGAATCTCAGGCTCTTATCTGAGAACAGTGTTAGAGGAAGACACCAAATGATCTTCTACGCAAGAGAATTAGAAAGTTGAAGAGTCAGGAAGATATCAAGGTCAGAATCGGGAAATCTGGACAAATTGCTCTGATGGGCTAACACTTCCAATTAGGATTTTTCTTTCTTCAAACCATAAGTACAGAGTAAGACCACTTGAAAGAGACAGCAATGGATGAATATCTTGAATAATTTTAATTGAAAGCTCTTTGGCTAAAGAAGGAGATGAATATTTGCTCAACTGCTTTATGAGCAAGTCAGGAAGCATTGAGAAGGCAAAGGTAAGCTACTCAAGGTCAGGAGATTAAGGACAATGTGCCTTGACTTGATACATCATTTTGGTATAGGTCAAAGAAACTAATCATCCAGCCTAAGATAGTACCTTCACCAGAAGACCTCTAGATCTCTCCTTGGGAACATGGTATAAGTTTCTACAGAGAGTTCTAAAGGAGAAAAAACAAAAATATTGCCTTCAGGGTCAAGAATGATTACAGGGAAAAGAAATCACCTCTAATCAGCACAGAAAGAACTATAGTCCTCAGGAGAAGAGCAGTAATAAGGAAGACAGCAGCAATATTAAGATGCAGCTATTTGTCTTGGACCAGCCCCTTAGTCTGTTCAGGGCCAATGGTGGTGATTTGGCAGCACTAAATAGGAATAAGAAAGTTGAAGAAAGGTTTGCTGCTGGATCTGAGCACCCAGGATCTAAATTGAGCTAGAACTATATGTCAGTGATAAAGAGTTGACCTTTACCATCACTGTTACACTTGTGGCTTACTGAAAAGCAAAAGCCCAGAGGTGTGGTTGAATGCTCCTTGAGCTACCAGCAATAGAATGAGTCGTCATAAGAAATATTGAGATTACTGTTAATTGAAATGTCTAAGAAAGAGAAGAATGACCATCCACCTAGCTTACTGTAGAAAACTTCTTGATTTGACAAGAGAGAAGCACTGCTTGAAGTCAAAAGGAAAGAAGGCTAATAAAGCCAGTGCTTGCCTTTGCCTAGCTTTTCTCCCCACATATTCCCAGCCTCCACTGTACCCAGGCTCCTCTGATTCCCACGAGAAATTATGGGGGACACCTAAAGTCCCTTCTAACATCTGTTGAATTGTGAAGAGTCTATTTCTTATGAGGTTTAGTTATGTCCGATTGTGTGTGTGTGTGTGTGTGTGTTGTGTGTGTGTGTGTGTGTGTGTGTGTGTGGTGTGTGTGCTTATATATGTGTGTGCATCCTCTTACTATTCTAAGCTCTCTAAATCCATGGTTGCTTTGAAAATCAAAGTTATAACATATAGGAGGATGAAATAGGAAAAGAGAAATACGATGGGCATGTGGCCTGATATGTTCGGTCACAGCTTTCTCCCTATTTCTGTCCTTGTCATCAGGCACAGCCATCCTATCAAAAGGCTATTCCCAGTCCACAAGGGCAGTGCTTCCTTTAATGACAGGCTGAACTCTGGAAATAGGCTCACTGGCTTGAACTAGAAGCCACAGTCAAAGGCCTTTCCAGACCCAGGCTCTTGCCCTCCCATACCTCTCTAACCTGACCCAGCTTCCCCAGCCAGGCCCTCACTGTACTTCCTAAGGTTCACAGGCTCCCAAACTTGGATACAACATTTGACCAACTGCTTTTACTCAACAAAATAATAACTCTTAGCTATTGACTGCTCCCTAGGATCCAGGCTCTGTTCTAAGTGATCTATGATATTGTTGCTTCTAGTTATCACTATGTCCTGTAAATCACTATCAGCTCAGTTTTATGATGCAGAAACTGAGGTGAAATAACCTGTCTCAGGGCACTCCAACAAGTAAGAAATCTTGATCAACCCCAGGCCATCTGAGGCTGGAATTCCTGCTCCAAGCTCCTTTTACTCTATAACTCTTAGCTATTGACTGCTCCCTAGGATCCAGGCTCTGTTCTAAGTGATCTATGATATTGTTGCTTCTAGTTATCACTATGTCCTGTAAATCACTATCAGCTCAGTTTTATGATGCAGAAACTGAGGTGAAATAACCTGTCTCAGGGCACTCCAACAAGTAAGAAATCTTGATCAACCCCAGGCCATCTGAGGCTGGAATTTCTGCTCCAAGCTCCTTTTACTCAACACTGCCTCCCATGAGGGAAAAGAGGGTCATGACATATACTTGGCTCACAATGAAAGAAGTCTTCTCCTCAAGCTCCAATGAGACAAGCAGGACCTCTTCAGAATCAGTGAATATATCAGACACGCCATCTCTCTTCTCTCCCCCAAGGAGTGCCCTGGAGCTAAGTGGAGCTGAGGTTTGTTAAAATCACAGAACTTTAGAGATGCGAGAAAACACATCCAAACTCTTCATGTTGTAAATGAAACCCCCAATACCTTCAAACCTGAGGGAACTCAGAAGATTATTTGCTGAGTATAACTAAGAACAAAGCTGCTAGATTAAAGAACCTGAGAATTAGAAAACATCTGATAACCCATCTAGTGTAAGCTGCTCAATTCTATCTACTTCTTTAGTATAGATATGAACACTAAGAAGCTTAAATAACTGGTTTGCCATTGAGTTGCCGTACCTCTTTTCCACAGATGTGGAGGCAGCTGTTGTAGCCAACTTCAGAAGGATGCTAGAGTTAGGGATTCAGATATTTACTACAAAATAGATGGTGTCCAGAATGAGAAGACCAAATGATGACCACAATATATAGTGCCTGG
Source organism: Madoqua kirkii (assembly GCA_006408675.1). Lineage (NCBI taxonomy): Eukaryota > Metazoa > Chordata > Mammalia > Artiodactyla > Bovidae > Madoqua > Madoqua kirkii. The sequence goes on along the minus strand of SJYC01039840.1, from coordinate 4,957 downwards.
ATATAGAAGATATTCAATAAAAAGATGTTGGATGAATGAATGGATGCATGAATGAATAAAAAACATTTTAAAATTAGAAGCAGAAACACTTGAAGACTTTTCATGTAATGCCAAACATGTCATGTTAAAACATTCCCTGATGACAAAAGAACTCTGTAAGAAAAATCCTAACATCTTCTGGATTTCACTGGGAAAAAGCGAATGGGACACTTGACACTGGGATAAAAATATGAGCGGGATCAGAAGTTTTTATCTGATATACAACCTCATCAACATTCATTGGCATGGCAAATTACAACAGGGTACAGGCTTCAGTTATCCTAGTGATCTTGAGACAAGTTTCCAGTGCCTTAGGCTGCCATGCTAAATAGAACCTCCTCAGAGATGCCCTCAGTGTTTGGGGACTGTTCAGCTTTTTCACACTCATCCCATATCTCTGGCATTCTTAGTTATCATTTTATGTCTGCCTCCACTAGTTTAAGGAACACAGTGGAGTGGAGTGTTTGACTAGAACTTGAACTTCAGCATTGTCTAAGTCAGATGGTTCTTCTACAAATTGTGTCTCTTATCACTTAACAACTGTAAGACCCCCAACACATTACTTAATCACCTTGAACTCCATTCAGAATTCATCTGTGAAATGAACAGGGGTCATAACAGTCATAAACTTAGAGGTTCTTGATGCAGAAAATTTAATATGATAGTATTTTGCAGAGATTCCATTTTAACCCACCCAGAATTTGCCCATGTATTCCAGCTCAGATCTCAGTCACTCCTCTCCTGACCACTACTTGACAAGGATATAATAACCTCATTTCCCTTCCTAGTCGCATTTTTACAAACATACTTCTCCTCTGGTGAATCATTAAGATATTTAATCCCCCAGCACTAGCTATTGAGTTGGAGTCTAAATTAAGGCTGTTCTCCAGCTTTAAAAGACAATTTCAGGCTAGAGTGAAGACAAATTGCTTGAGAAAAGAGGTTTGATTCCATTTATGCATATATTTACTGTCCCAGTGGTCAGAGAATGGTGTCTCATTCCAAATTCAATTTGGGGAATTTTAGTGCTTCTGAATGAGAGAAAGAGAAGCAGGGATGAAATCAGAGCAAAGTGACATTTATCTGTTTCCTACAGGTTGGACAGGTCACTGCAAATAGAAGAGAGCTCTTGTGGTAGGAATCCTAGAAGGAGAACAAACCTTGGAAAGAATACAATACAATCTCTTTGAGAATTCTGACTGGCATTGGTAAGCCCCCCTCTGGCAGCTTCCAGAAAAGACTGGGAGAAAGTACTGCCGGGGGAGAAGCCAGGGGCACTGCTTGTTCCCTATTTAAAACATTTAAAATGAGTAAAACAGGAATCTAAACAATGCAGTTGCCCTCAGAGATGATGCATTTGACCACAAACCAAAAGATGTCCTGGATCACAGAGAGTTCTCCTTTCTCTGCATGCGTAAGGATTTAATATCTAGCTTCAGCTCCTTGGATTTGAATGTGCTCCTAAAATTCAGTCCTGGCATCCAATCCCTCTCAGGAGGGTCAATTAAAGATTGCTAATGTTATTTTTCTTTTCCTATTTTTCATGGTACAAAAGGCAATGAACCTGCTCTGTAAAATAATAATTGATAAGCCAGCTCACTTCTGCCAGAAGCTGGGAAAGATGGAAACAAGGTCAGAAAATAGGATTCAGATAGGAGACAAGAGAGGAACACGGAACCATCTACTTTGTAGCTGGCTTTCTGTACGTTATTTCATTTAGAGCACACCACAAACCCCTGACGTGGCCTTGATATATTCATTTTAAATGTGGGACAACTGAGGCTCCAACAAAGTTAATACTTGCCCAAGGCCACACAACTACTTAGTAATGAAGTCGGATTAGGATTTCTAGCCAGTTTTTTTTTTTTTTCCACACTACGACATGAAAGAACTTTTATTTTTTAAATTGAAGGGTAGTTAATTCACAATGTCATGTTAGTTTCAGGTGTATAGCATAGTGATTCATTTATACATATATTCTTTTCAGATTCTTTTCCATTATAGTCTATTACAAAATACTGAATATAGTTCCTTGTGCTATACAGTAGACCAATGTTGGTTATCTATTTTATATATAGTAGTATGTATCTGTTAGTCCCAAACTCATTAATTTATCCCTCCCCTCAATTTCTCCTGGGTAGCCATAAGGTTGTTTTCCATATCTATGAGTCTATTTGTTTTGAGTATAAGTTCATTTGTATCATTTTATTAAGATTCCACAGTTAAGTGATATGCTTTTTGGCTTTCTCTGTCTGGCTAACTTCATTTAGTATGATAATCTCTAGGTCTATCTGTGCTCTGCTGCTGCTGCTGCTAAGTCGCTTCAGTCGTGTTCTACCCAGTCTTAATCCAGGACTCCAACTCCATAGTTAGTGCCTTGGGATAAAATACCCTAACAGTCAGCTAGAGCCCAAGAAAAAGAGTTTGTTTCAAAAAAGTAAAACTTGGGAAAGAAGATTAAGTAATTAGACCACTGTTCACATGTGTTCCTTGCTCTTGCCAAATTGTTCTCTTTCCTGAGCAGAAGTGATTGTCAGTTAAACAAACCAAGAGATCATTTTTTTTTATTCACATGGTCTTTAGCTTGTTGCTAAGTAACTGTAGTTGGAGAAGTACTCTTTTTATATATGCATGATGCATGTACACATACACATCCACATCAAAGAGTTTGAGAAGGGTGATCAAAATGAATTTTTTACACCTTCACCACCACCTCACCATCATCACCATCACTGTCGTCATCATCCCAGGATAAAGCTTAACCAAAACAACTTTCCTTAACTGTCAATTTTGGTAAATGTTTTCCTTTTCTCTGAAACAGGACACTCAGGCAGTTCTAAGAACCAGAAGGGAATCAAAATCTTCCAAACACTTTTTAAGTATCACCAGGCAGAGAAGACTTTTAAGTCCTCTGATCAATGTTTATCCCCTTTCTTTCTTTCTTCCTTCCCTTCTCCCTTCTCCCATCTTGCTTCTTCCAGAAAATATTTACTAAGGGCCTATGAGATGACATGCACTAGATAAGACCTTAGGGATAAAATTCTCATCAAAGTCAGATGTGCCTGTTGAGTGGAACTTTGCAACTAGTGGGGGAGATAGGCATTAATTAATCAAGCAATCTCACAAACCATTGTGAGGTTACAACTGGGGCAGGTATAGTGAAGAAGAGGTGCACTGGGCTTTGAGAGAGGCATGGTCAGAGAGACCAAGGACAGATTCCTGCAGAAGGGATACTTTAGTTGTGATGCTTAAGTTGCTACTAAAAGATAAGGATCAAGTTTTCAAAGGGGAAACATGTTTCAGGAAGGTGGAGCAACATGTGCAATGGTCCTGTGGTGAAGGGGATCATGGAAAGTTGGAAGAAATAGTTTGTATTTATTACTATAACAAATATGGAGAAAAAGGTTGCTGCAAGATGAGGCTAAAGAGACAAATAGGATCTTAAAGTGACATGCAAATTATTTTAAGATTTTTTTTTTCCCAGAAAGCTTCAAAAGGGTCCTTCATAGGAAATGGCATAATGAGGTTCATGTTTTTAAAACCTTGCTTTTGCTTAGAAGTGAAGAATTGATTCTCTGTGCAGGGTATGCATCTGTGGTAGGGAGTTCAAATAAGTTCTGCCTACTGTGTGCCACAAATTTCTGTTCTCATTGAATTGCTATCACCTCACATACTGGCACTGGAGAAGGAAATGACAATCTATTCCAGTATTCTCAGAAAGCTTCAAAAGGGTCCTTCATAGGAAATGGCATAATGAGGTTCATGTTTTTAAAACCTTGCTTTTGCTTAGAAGTGAAGAATTGATTCTCTGTGCAGGGTATGCATCTGTGGTAGGGAGTTCAAATAAGTTCTGCCTACTGTGTGCCACAAATTTCTGTTCTCATTGAATTGCTATCACCTCACATACTGGCACTGGAGAAGGAAATGACAATCTATTCCAGTATTCTTGCCTAGATAATTCCATGAACAGAGGAGCCTGGCAGGCTACAGTCCATAGGGTCACAAGGAGTCGGACACAACTGAGTGACTTATCACTCAGCACTCACTCACTCACATATTGACATGCATCCTGTAGTTATAATTCTCTCTCTGATCCCTTGTTCCCCACATGGGTCCTTGACCCTTTTGCTTTAGTACTCCAAACACTGCTAACACAAGGCAGTGTGGAATACGTTTTTGACTGTTTAGTGATTACAAAAGGCATTTTGGTAGAATGTAAAGGAGGCAAAACTGAATAATGAAAATGAGACTTTATTCTCATAAAGCTCCCTGGAAAATTTCTAACCAGGATCATCTTACTGGTTTACCTGTACCTTCAGCCCCACTTCACTGCTGACTGGATTTGGCTTTATTTTTCTTTTTCCCTACTGTAATATTTCTCCGCCATCTTCTCCATGTTACAGGATCCCCTGCCCAAAGTTCCTGTCCACCCCTGACCAGCAATCAGAGTCATACTTAAAATTCCTGCTTCTACTTTTCTAAGTCTCTTAGTATGCAGGTCAGGAAACAACAGTTAGAACTGGACATGGAACAACAGACTGGTTCCAAATAGGAAAAGGAGTACATCAAGGCTGTATTTTGTCACCCTGCTTATTTAACTTATATGCAGAGTACATCATGAGAAATGCTGGACTGGAAGAAGCACAAGCTGGAATCAAGATTGCCAAGAGAAATATCAATAACCTCAGACACGCACATGATACCACCCTTATGGCAGAAAGTGAAGAGAAACTAAAAAGCCTCTTGATAAAAGTGAAAGAGGAGAGTGAAAAAGTTGACTTAAGGCTCAACATTCAGAAAACGAAGATCATGGCATCCGGTCCCATCACTTCATGGGAAATAGATGGGGAAACAGTGGAAACAGTGTCAGACTCTATTTTTAGGGGCTCCAAAATCACTGCAGATGGTGACTGCAGCC
>SJYC01039839.1:0-24922 GCA_006408675.1 Madoqua kirkii | reverse complement strand
GGGAGTGCAAGGAGATCCAACCAGTCCATTCTGAAGGAGATCAGCCCTGGGATTTCTTTGGAAGGAATGATGCTAAAGCTGAAACTCCAGTACTTTGGCCACCTCATATGAAGAGTTGTCTCACTGGAAAAGACTCTGATGCTGGGAGGGATTGGTGGTAGGAAAAGGGGACGACAAAGGATGAGATGGCTGGATGGCATCATTGACTCGATGAACAGGAATCTGTATGGACTCTGAGTTAGTGATGGACAAGGAGGCCTGGCCTGCTGCGATTCATGGCGTCGCCAAGAGTCGGACACGAATGAGTGACTGAACTGAACTAAACTGAGCATAGCAATGGAGAATAGGACAAAAGATGGAAGACTTTGCTTTTCATAACCAGATAAACCCAGAGAGAGTTTTCTTTCCCCCCCTAAGAAAAAAGACAATCCCTTCCTAGAAGGAATTGTTCTTCCATATAGTCAAAGCACAGTTTAAAGCACAGTTGCCTTTTAAAGTAACAATTATTTTCTGTCCTTTATATGTGCAGGAGTTATTTGCTTTTATTTTATTCACTGAACTCTATCTGATTATGCCATATCAATACCAGAATGCAAGAAGGATGAGGGATATTTAACAAAAAATCACTGTATCAAGTGGAATCCAAAGGATAATGAATCAAATGGTCATCATTAAAATGTAGAAGAAGAGAGGGTAAATATGTCCTTATAAGCAAGGAGACAAAATAGATCTGTGCATGAATTTAGAGATGGAAAATAAAAAACAAATTTGCTGTAGGAAACATCAGCTCCCCAAAGACACTGAGAAGTGACAGCATAAATAGCAAACAGAGGCAGAAAGGAAGGTAAAAAAAAAGGAGATGAGAAAATATGAAGGCTGCCAAAAGGAATAGAACAATTTGCCAACATGTGTGTCATTCCTCTCATAAATTAACTTCATTGATGGGCTTAATTGTTTGAACAAATGGGATGGAGCTATTTTCAGAGCAATTTATTCTAATCACCAATTCCCTTATAGTGAAGGGAACAGGGAGAAATCATGCTTTTCTAGGCTTCGCCAATTCATTTAAATGTTTACACATTCAAACTACACAAAAAGCAGTTGCTGCCTTTCTGACCTCTAAAAGATAAGGATTCAAGGCAGGAGAATGTAGGTGGCCACAGGTGGGTCCCTCAAAGAAGAAACCCATCTCTCCGTGCACTGTCTGCTGACAAAGAGCTGCTTCCTTCTATTCAGATTCCTCCTGCAAGGCATCTATCCACGTGCATGAATCAATGCAATTTCTAGAAGATTAATAACCAGGCTCTAGCATTAGCTTCTCTGGTAAAGCATCTGCCTGCAATGCAGGAGATCTGGGTTCGATCTCTGGGTCAGAAAGATCCCTGGGAGAAGGAAATGGCAACCCACTCCAGTACTGTTGCCTGAAAAATTCCATGGATTTGAAAATTCCATGGATGGAGGAGCCTGGTAGGCTACAGTCCATGGAGTCATAAAGAGCTAGACACGACTGAGCAACTTCACTTTCTTTCTTTTCTTTCTAGCATTAGAAAATCTAGGGTCAACTGCTGGCTCCATTATTGCCAAGCCCAGAGACCTTTACTAATTTCCTTATCATTTTCAAGCATCACTGTCCTGTTTTGTAAAATGAGAACAATAATAATTACTACCCAATGTGGGCTTCCCTGGTGGCTAGGAGACCTGGGTTTGATCCCTGGGTTGGGAAGATCTCCTGGAGAAGGGAATGGCTATACATTCCAGTATTCTGGCGAATTCTGGGGAATTCCATGGACCTGTACTGTATAGTTCATGGGGTTGCAAAGAGTCGGACATGACTGAGTGAATTTCACTTTCACTTTTAGGCCCTATGTGGTAAGTAAGGAAAACATTAAAACGTTTGGAAACATAGCTGTCCTCTAATAAGTGTCAAAGTATCAGTTATTGTTATATTTCAAATTTTTTCTGTGAGTGAACAGATGTAGTTAAAGCATAGTAATTCCTCCAGGTATGTTTGTTCTCATGAGTTCCTCCAAAAGGAGATTGAAGAAAGGATTTGAGGGCAGAAGGTCTATGTGGAAGGTACAGGGATGACCTATAGGAAACCAAACAGTGTCAAGGTGGGAAAACCATCAATATGAGTTGAGTTAAGCCAGTCAGCACACTGGACAACTGAAGCTCAATCCTTCAGGGAGTCCCAGGGAAACTCTTGTGTATCACTTGAAGGTCGAGAGAGCTGGAATATTTATATACTCACTTGAATCAGTAATTGGTTGAGGGTGCTAATTCCCCAGCACTTCTAGCTAGCTGTTAGTGAGCAGACCAGCTTCCTATAAAGAGCCCTCAGGAAAAGAGATGCATGCACTGGATAATGTCCAGAGTACAGAACGGACATCTGAAATTAATAACTCAGGTACAGAGGAGTCTGGAAGGCTGCAGTCCATGGGGTTTCTGAGGGTCGGACATGACTGCACTTTCACTTTTCACTTTCATGCATTGGAGAAGGAAATGGCAACCCACTCCAGTGTTCTTGCCTGGAGAATCTCAGGGATGGGGGAGGCTGGTGGGCTGCCATCTATGGGGTCGCACAGAGTCGGACATGACTAAAGTGACTTAGCAGCAGCAGCAGCAGCAGCAGGGACTGAAGACAATAGTTTTCAAAATACAGCTCTGAATTATGCCAGTTGATTTCCTTGTAACCCTAAAATATATGTGGCCTTTGAAATGATCATACTCGGTGCATTCCAGTCAAGCTCTCACTTTGTAGACACATGGACCCCAAAGAGAATTATATCATTTTGTTTCAAAAGCAATATGGGATAAAGTATTGAATATTTGTCATTATAATAAAATGAAATAGAAATAATCTGGGGTGCAGAATACATGAAATTGAGTCTTGGCTGTGTTGTTTACTAGTTTATGACTTTTTGACCAAGTTATGGCTTGGGGGCCTATCCTCTCACTGTTTAATTTGGAAATAATAATATTTATCATCCATGAATCTTATAATGTCATTTAACAATGTCAAAATGTTTTACAGCTGTAAGGAATTCTTACAATCATCATGTTTAGATTACTGAAGCTGACTCCTGCCGATAATGAACTTTACTTTGGGAACAATTCTTGGTGGAAATGTTTGCAAAATACAAATCCCCTAAAAATTATATTTGATAAAATAATTGAATTATTTCTCAGAGCACTTATCCACAACAATTCACATAATATATCACACTATTTGCTTTTATGTTTCCTTCTCCCTCGTGATATGCTTATCCTTCCTTATTGCTGTTAGTTTGGCAACTAATAACTAATAACTAATCTCATTAATACAGTAAAGTTAATGCCTAACACCAAATAAGCTCCAGCTAGCCTGCACCGCATAAGTAAACTTTGCTATAGTCATTTTCCCTATTGCTCAAGGGAATTTCTTATTTGGTTCCAGATTTTTTGCTGTATTTGGATAGTTGACAATTTCAGTAATTTGATCATTTCATAAAAAGTAGCACTATGTTATCCACTGACTGTAGCAACATTCCTCTACAAATGCTTCATTCATTCATTCAATGTATATTGCCCACTCCCTTCAGTGTATACTACAAATATAAGAATCAGACTCTTACCTCACTGTAAAGAAGAATGTAGTTTAGAAATAAAAATAAAGCTAATAAAAAATTTTAAAGTACAATTGATTATAATTTTTTATATTCTATATTATTTATTGTGCATAATACAGTTGCAGATAAAGCACTTTGGAATTCAGAGTTCAAGGAGAGAAAAATACTTCTAGTTTGACAGATTAGCAATAATCGTATGAAGTAGTTGAAATATTAACTGACTCTTTGATAATAGGTATAGTATGAATTTGGGGAGGTGGAGGGAAAGGCTACTAGAGGCTTAAAAGAAAAGCACAGACAAGGGCAGAGGCAGTTCCTCGGAAAAGTGGAATCTGGACTGGTAACTGGTCAGTTGACTTGAGACAGATACATCAAGAAATTCATGGGAAATAATTTTCCTAAAGTAAGTGTGGACTGAAAATAGAAGGTATTGAATGCCAGACTAATTGCTGTAGACAGTGACAGACACTGAATCATTTCGAACAGATATGGGCACCACTCATGGCTATACTTAGGGTATTATTGTATTTTGCAGAGCAGGGAAAGGATGAGGTAGGAGAACTCAGTAAGTGTTAGGAAGGTGGGGAGTGGGCTGGGGTAGAGGGGAGCCATGAGAGAAGAGTTTCTTCCTCTGGGAAGAAAAAATGTAAATGATGTTCCTTAAGGAAAAGATAGAAGAGGAATGAGGAAGGGTTTTAGGACCTTGACAAAGGCACAGGGAGAATCTGAATCCCTCAGCTCCACAAATCATGTCCTTCACTTGGGAATGAGGTTATCTTTTATCTGCTTTTCCCTTGTCTGTCATCAAAACATTTATCTCAAAATAATTGCTCCTTACTCATCTCTCACCCCAAAGAACAAGTACATGAATCATAATTTCTATTTTATAGGAGGAAATAAGAAGACATGATGTTCACTTATCACTTAAAGTTCAAGTAGGAGCTAAAATAATAACCTAGTTCAGTTCAGTCGCTCAGTCACGTCCGACTCTTTGCGACCCCATGAATCGCGGTATGCCGGGCCTCTCTGTCCATCACCAACTCCCGGAATTCACTTAGACTCATGTCCATTCAGCCAGTGATGCCATCCAGCCATCTCATCCTCTGTTGTCCCTTTCTCCTCCTGCCTCCAATCCCCCCCATCATCAAAGTCTTTTCCAGTGAGTCAACTCTTTGCATGAAGTGGCCAAAGTACTGGAGTTTCAGCTTTAGCATCATTCCCCCCAAGAAATCCCAGGGCTGATATCCTTCAGAATGGACTGGTTGGATCTCCTTGCAGTCCAAGGGACTCTCAAGAGTCTTCTCCAACACCACAGCTCAAAAGCATCAATTCCTCGGTGCTCAGCCTTCTGCACAGTCCAACTCTCACATCCATACATGACCACAGGAAAAACTATAACCTTGACTAGACGGACCTTAGTTGGCAAAGTAATGTCTCTGCTTTTGAATATGCTATCTAGGTTGGTCATGACTTTTCTTCCAAGGACTAAGTGTTTTCTAATTTCATGGCTGAAGTCACCATCTGCAGTGATTTTGGAGCCCCCAAAATAAAGGCTGACACTGTTTCCACTGTTTCCCCATCTATTTCCCATGAAGTGATGGGACCAGATGCCATGACCTTTGTTTTCTGAATGTTGAGCTTTAAGTCAACTTTTTCACTCTCCTCTTTCACTTTCATCAAGAGGCTTTTTAGTTCCTCTTCACTTTCTGCCATAAGGATGTTGTCATCTGCATATCTGAGGTTATTGATATTTCTACCGGCAATTTTGATACCAGCTTGTATTTCTTCCAGTCCAGTGTTTCTCATGATGTACTCTGCATATAAGTTAAATAAGCAGGGTGACAACATAAAGAAATATAAATATAAAGAAATAGAGGAAAAGAACAGAATAGGAAAGACTAGAGATCTCTTCAGGAAAATTAGAGATACCATAGGAACATTTCATGCAAAGATGGGCTCAATAAAGGACAGAAATGGTATGGACCTAACAGAAGCAGTAGATATTAAGAAGAGTTGGCAAGAATACACAGAAGAACTGTACAAAAAGATCTTCATGACCCAGATAATCATGATGGTGTGATCACTCATCTAAAGCCAGACATCCTGGAATGTGAAGTCAAATAGACCTTAGAAAGCATCACTACGAACAAAGCTAGTGGAGGTGATGGCACTCCAGTTGAGCTATTTCAAATCCTGAAAGATGATGCTGTGAATATGCCAGCAAATTTGGAAAACTCAGGAGTGGCCACAGGACTGGAAAAGGTCAGTTTTCATTCCAATTCCAAAGAAAGACAATGCCAAAGAATGCTCAAACTATAGCACTATTGCACTCATCTCACACGCTAGTAAAGTAATGCTCAAAATTCTCCAAGCCAGGCTTCAGCAATATGTGAACCGGGAACTTCCTGATGTTCAAGCTGGTTTTAGAAAAAGTGACAGAACCAGAGATCAAATTGCCAACATCCACTGGATCATGGAAAAAGCAAGAGAGTTCTAGAAAAACATCTATTTCTCCTTTACTGACTATGCCAAAGCCTTTGACTGTATGGATCACAATAAACTGTGGAAAATTCTGAAAGAGACGGGAATACCAGATCACTTGACCTGCCTCTTGAGAAATCTATATGCAGGTCAGGAAGCAACATTTAGAACTGGATGTGAAACAACAGACTGGTTTCAAAATAATAACCTAGGTTATTAACAAAGAAATAAGCTTACTTGAGGTCTAAGAAGGTATATGGTAAATAATAGGCACCCAATGAATGCAATATAGATGAATTAATAAATAACTGAATGAAGGGGATATAAATGAATGGGTATGCATCCTTGAATCAACAAATGAGCTGTTGGAACAAGGTTCTGGATGTGACAGCAATGTTTCCTCAATATTTTATATTCATATATTTTCCAAAACCTTAGATGCATAACAAGCCTCAAATTGGCAAGAGGGGGCAACAAAGAATGAGATGATTGTCTGGCATCACTAACTCAGTGGACATGAGTTTGGGCATACTCCAGGAGATAGTGACGGACAAGGAAGCCTGGTATGCTGCCGTCCATGGAGTCACAAAGAGCCAGACGCGGATTAGTGACTGAGCAACAATCAGCCTCAATTCACTGAAGTCAAATCCAACTTAATTCAATGAAGTCATGATTATCCATATAATATGATGAGATATTCACTAAATATATATTTGAGCAACAATACTGCAAGGAGATCAGCCCTGGGATTTCTTTGGAAGGAAGGATGCTAAAGCTCAAACTCCAGTACTCTGGCCACCTCAGGCGAAGAGTTGATTCATTGGAAAAGACTCTGATGCTGGGAGGGATTGGGGGCAGGAGGAGAAGGGGACAACCGAGGATGAGATTGCTGGATGGCATCATGGACTCGATGAACGTGACTCTGAGTGAACTCCGGGAGATGGTGATGGACAGGGAGGCCTGGCGTGCTGCGATTCATGAGGTCACAAAGAGTCGGACACGAATGAGTGACTGAACTGAACTGAACTGAATGTGTCAATCAGTGTATTAGATGTCTTGGATACAAAGACATATAGAAGGATTTTAATCTTGAGAAGCTTACAATCTGGACAGACAACTATTGAATAATAATTATAAACCATGCTGCCGCTGCTGCTAAGTCACTTCAGTTGTGTCTGACTCCGTGCGACCCCATAGACTGCAGTCCACCAAGGCTCCTCCAACCCTGGGATTCTCCAGGCAAGAACACTGGAGTGGGTTGCCATTTCCTTCTCCAATTATAAACCATAGTAGGAGTTAAAAGTGGACTTTTATTCAGGCTACAATTAGACTTCTGTAAATGTTAAAAATGAGCTCATCTATACTTACTTTTTAATTTATAACTATTTTTTTAATCAGAGGATGGCAATAATAATGTTTGACTATTCCATAGATTGTAGGATTGTTGTAAAACTTCAGATGTTCCAGTATGAGATGCTTTTATTATTATCACTATTTCAGATAATACAGTTGTATTATGTATACATAATACAGTTGTATTTTGTATACATAATACAGCTGTATTGTATTATATATATATAATACATATGTATACAATACATAATACATATAATTTATGTATTATTTATGGCATCATAAATTTATGGCATAATTGCATCAACATTTATGGCATAATTGCATCAGAGTTTCCAATAGGTTACTTGAAAATCCTTTCAGATCTAGGAATTAATGAAAGCAGGACTCACTGACCAAAATTTCAGAACGTTTTCTCCATTATAGAAGTTGAATGTTTAAATTATAAGGAGAAAATTATTTCACTAGAATTTAAATCTGCCCCCAAACTTTGCAGACAGATGATTTTCTCTGAATAATGATAGATAAGGAGCCCTTCAAAATATTTCAGGCAATGTAGAGAATAAAAAGAAAAAAATTAACCACTTACCACCTAATTATTTAAAATGGTAGATAATAGAATGGTCTTGCTCCAGATGAGGACACTTCAATTCTGATTATATTCAAGGGAAGGAGATTTGCATCCCTGTTGCAGCTGGTATGGAAAACTTCTCAGTTTATGTACAAAAATTCATTACCAAGAAATGAAATGCTTTTTCAACAAGATAGTTTATCAAGAGACTGAAACTCAGCTCCTACCACTGACAAAGGACATGGTGTGAGTACACTTGTGAGAAGCAGGAAGAAGTGGATTCAGTCTCCAGATTTCTCACAGATTAAACTAGGAAACTGGATGCATTTAGACTGGATCTGTCATTCATGATATTAAATTATCACAGTGAAGTGAAAATTAAACAGAAAGAGCAACTTCTTCCTCTCTAATTGTTAAACATCCATTGCAAACACATTGCATGTTGGAACCGTACCTGCTTATTATCCTGAAATTGATGAGTCAGTTTGGAGCAAGTGCAATCTTGGAACTCATGCTCTGCATCATGATACTCTTGCCATCCTGCCTCCACCTCATGAGTGAAGAAAACGACAGCAAGAAAAGTGAAGTTACTATCCCAAGGAGTCAAGGAGAAGAAAATGCAGTTCACCAAGCTCTGCCAAGCACAGCAGACACTATCTACGGGCGCTTTATGTCCCCAGTCAGCTTTATTAGGCTGATTCCCTGAGGTCAGGACTTATCTGAATTTTCGGTTTTCATTTATACTCCTAATGTAACATAGCACCTGACACTTAGCAGCTATGCAACAAAGATGTATGGCATGGACGAATAACTGCTAGTTAAAGACAAAGTTACAGAGCAAGGTAGTGGCAGCATGTGGTCTCAGAGTCTAGATTTTCTGCCACCCAGACTTAGATGCTTTTCATGGTATTACAAAGCCATCTTCAAGTGTTGGCTTGCAAACTCCAGAGGATCCCAGGTGAAAATGGCCCCCGAAATGAAGGGCATGGAAAGACTGAAGAAAGAGGCAGAACTCCAGGTTGGTGGGTGGGATGTTTAGTACCCTCTGAATGACAGGATCCAACTCTTGGGTCAGCTGGTGGTCATGTCCTCTCAATGAGCGCCTCCAACATTAAGTTTTATAACTGGGTATCTGTTACCAAGGATGAGCCTTTAGAGAGGTATGAGTTCTCTTAAATTTACTCCTAGGCAAATATGTACCAAAAAGATGCCTGTCTTATTTCAACTTAAGACGTTTTAGATTTTTGATGATATTTGGTAATTGTCTGCTCAACATTTCTTTTGAAGTTACAGTTTCCAAATAGTTTGAGTTAGGTAAAGTCCAGAATCACAAACAACCCAGTCCAAGTACAATGCCCTCAGTGGTTTAGCAAATTAAGTTCTAAAAAGAAGATCAGTAAGATTAAATAACTCCTAATATTGACTCAGTGGACATGGCTTTGAGCAAACTCTGGGAGATGGAAAGGACAAGGAAGCCTGGCGTGCTGCAGTCACTGGAGTCACATTGAGTCAGACATAACTTAGCAACTGAACAACAATATCTCATTTAGCCTTAACATTCTATAACATTATCTACATTAAAAATTTCCTAAGAAAAGGGAAATAGAATCAGGAAAATAATCCATAAGGATTTACTCATTATTCATGATAGCAATAATAATAAAAATAAAAAATAAAAATAAAAAAATAATAAAAAGCTGTAATTATATAGCATATAAAATTTATACAGCAAACTAACATAAATAAGATTATTGTAATGATTAAATAATATATATAAGCTACTTAGAACAAGACCTAGCACATAAGGAGAATCAAAAAGTTTGCTATCTGCATTATTATTATGTATCACAGTAATAATTACATTTGTAAGTTAAAGTTAGTAAATAAGGTAACAGAATCAGATGGATTGGATTTGAAATTTGGTTCCTCCACCTTCTAGCTGTGTGATCAGGAGAAACCTACATAACAATTCTGACTTGAGCTTTACAGGTTGAAGAGAAGTTCATAAGGCAGAAAAGTAACCATTAAAATTGGTCATATTGAGCAAACCCTTAAAATATGCAAGATATGAAACCAGGGACGAGAGTGGAGAAACCAGGGATGAGAGTAGAGTAACCATCTCAACTATCTTGATAATCATATTCTGGCAGGTGAATGGCTGATTCATCCCTAAGTGTCCCTCAGAAGAGCACTGACATCACCATGCCCTTGGTTTTGACAATTTATTATTCTCATTTTGATCTTGTTTTAATTCTATCACAATCTCTACTTTGACTGAGGTTTTAAAAAACAGAGCCATATTTCATCCAAGGAAGATAACTATGAAAACAGGATAAGTTCTTCTCTGTGCATTTTCTAATGCCTTGTCTCCATTAACACACCTTTTTGAATTATAGTTGTCTTTTACATAATATTTTAGATCATTATTCTACATTTTACTATTTTTAATTTTTAAATTAAAAACTACATTCTCACTTTAAATTATGCTGACTACATACTTCTATGTTGTTGATTTTTTTGTTGTTGTCTTTGGTTTTGAGAAGAGAGAATACCTTCTTTGCATGAGGTATGTGTAATACTAATTTTAGCTCATGTCTTCCATTTCATTAAGACTTCCACTTCATTAAGCCAAATTACACTGGCTTCCTTGGAGCATTCCTTAAAGGGAATTAAAACTTCTAGGGAATTCACATTCTGAAATTCTCTTTAGGTTGTGATTTCTTGAGTCTGCTGTGTATAGGTTCTCTGGGCTGAGTTTTACCTCTGCACTCATTTAACTCTCCACATTTCCTCTTCCTGCCAGGAAGATTTGAAGGTCATGGTGAAGAGTGCACATAGCAAATAACAAACAGCTTAGCCAGGTACCAAGGTACTGACTCACCTGAGCAAAGGGTCTGTTAAATAATATATCTTTCTGCTTTTAAGACAACTGCCATAACTCTTTCCCCTTTCAATTTTCCCTTTGTTTTGTAACATGAGGATCTGAAGACAATTTCTTATTTTCCAACTTATTCATGAATTCTCTTAATACATGTTGACTGAGGACCTACTATGTGCCAAGTGTATTGCTTGGCACTGGCGATACTTCAGGAACAATGCAAACTACTGAGCTGGCCTAAAAGTTCGTTTGGACTTTTTGCATAAGATGCTATGAAAAACCCAAACTAACATTTTGGCCATCACCATACCTACTCTGAGCCATAGTTGTTTATTGTTTATTTCTTTCTTTTCTTTTTTTTACTTATAAAGAAGTTAAGGTGTCCTGCCTATTTTAAAATCAGCTTGTTTGCACTCTCCAACATAAATCACAGCAGGATCCTCTATGACCCACCTCCCAGACTACTGGAAATAAAAGCAAAAATAAACAAATGGGACCTAATTAAAATTAAAAGCTTCTGCACAACAAAGGAAACTATAAGCAAGGTGAAAAGACAGCCTTCGAAATGGGAGAAAATAATAGCAAATGAAGAAACTGATAAAGAACTAATCTCAAAAATATACAAGCAACTCCTGAAGCTTAATTCCAGAAAAATAAATGACCCAATCACAAAATGGGCCAAAGAACTAAACAGACATTTCTCCAAAGACATACAAATGGCTAACAAACACATGAAAAGATGCTCAACATCACTCATTATCAGAGAAATGCAAATCAAAACCACAATGAGGTACCATTTCATGCCAGTCAGAATGACTGCCATCCAAAAGTCTATAAGAAATAAATGAAGGAGAGGGTGTGGAGAAATGGGAACCCTCTTACACTGGAAATGCAAACTAGTACAGCCACTATGAAGAACAGTGTGGAGATTCCTTAAAAAGTTGGAAATAGAACTGCCTTATGCCCCAGCAATCCCATTGCTGGGCATACACACTGAGGAAACCAGAACTGAAAGACACATGTACCCCAATGTTCATTGCAGCACTGTTTATAATAGCCAGGACAGGGAAGCAACATAGATGTCCAGCAGCAGATGAATACATAAGAAAGCTGTGGTACATATACACAATGGATTATTACTCAGCCATTAAAAAGAATACATTTGAATCAGTTCTAATGAGGTGGATGAAACTGGAGCCTATTATACAGAGTGAAGTAAGCCAGAAAGAAAAACACCAATACAGTATACTAACGCATATACATGGAATTTAGAAAGATGGTAACGATAATCCTGTATGCGAGACAGCAAGAGACACAGATATATAGAACAGTCTTTTGGACTCTGTGGGAGAGGGAGATGGTGGGCTGATTTGGGAGAATGGTACTGAAACATGTATAATATCACATAATAAATGAATCACCAGTCCAGGTTTGATGCAGGATACAGGATGCTTGGGGCTAGTGCACTGGGATGACCCAGAGGGATGGGATGAGGAGGGAGGTGGGAGGGGGGTTCAGGATGAGAAACACATGTACGCCCGTGGCAGATTCATGTTGATGTATAGCAAAACCAATACAACATTGTAAAGTAGTTAGCCTCCAATTAAAATAAATGAATTTATATTTAAAAAATAAAATAAAATCAGCTTGTTTGTCTTTTTGGAATTTAGTTATATGGCTTGTTTATGTATTTTGAATGCAGGACAGAAGACTTGAATAAACATTTTTCCAAAGAAGACATACAGATGGCTAATAGACATATAAAAAAAAAAAAGTTCAACTTTGCTAATCATCAGAGAAATACAAATCAAAACACAACAAGCTATCACCTCACAGCTGTCAGATGGCTATCATGAAAAGACCACAAATAAATAATGATGAGAATATAGAGAAAAGGGAACCCCGGTACATTGTTACTGGGAGTATAAACTGGTGCAGCCACTATGGAAAACAGTAGGGACGTCCCTCAGAAAATTAAAAGAGAACTTCCATATGACTCAGCAATTCCATTCCTCAGTATATATCTGAAAATAAAGCCAGCAATTTGAAAATATTAACCCCACTGTTCATAGCAGCATTATTTACAATAGCTAAGCTATGAAAGAAATCTAAGTGTCCATCAACAGAGGAATGGATAAAAAAGCTATGATATATATATAAATGAAGTTAGATACTACTCAGCTACTAAAAATGAAATTTTGTCATTTGCAGAAACATGAATGGACTCGGAGGGTATTAACGCTTAGTGAAATAAGTCAGACCGAGATATAAAACATTGTATCTTATCACTCGCATGTGGAATCTAAAAAAAATTTTAAAGTGAATATAACAAAACAGAAACAGACTCATAGATACTGAGGATAAACTGGTGGCTACCAGTGGAGAGAAGGAAGTGGGGAGAAGTAGGATATGGATAGTGGATTAATACATACAAACTGCAATGTGCACAATAAATAAACTACAAGGATATATCTACAGCACATGAAATACAGTCAAAATTTCATAATATATTTAAATGGAGTTCAGTTCAGTCGCTTAGTTGTGTCCAACTCTTTGTGGCCCCATGGACTGCAGCACTCCAGGCCTCCCTGTCCATCAACCACTCCTGGAGTTTACTCAAACTCATGTCCATCAAGTTTGTGATGCCATCCAACCATCTTATCCTCTGTCATCCCCTTCTCCTCCCACCTTCAATCTTTCCTTGATGCTAGACTCAGCATCAGGATCTTTTCAAATGAGTCAGTTCTCCGTATCAGGCAGCCAAAATATTAGAGTTTCAGCTTCAGTATCAGTCCTTCCAATGAATATTCAGGACTGATTTCCTGTAAGATGGACTGGGTGGATCTCCTTGCAGTCCAAGGGACTCTCAAGAGTCTTCTCCAACAGCACTAATGCTTTTTAACTGTGGTGTTTGAGGAATGGAGTATAGTCCATTAAAATATTGAATCTGTGTTGTGCACATGAAATTAATATAATATTGTAATTCACTTATACTTCAATAAAGAAAAATTAACATTTCCCTGTTGACTTCTATTGTAACTTAAGTGCTATGGTAATAACAAAAAGTTTGTATCCAGCACATAATAAAAATCAATCTCGATAATTCCTTGGTGGTCTAGTAGCTAAGAAATCTGCACTCTCAATACGAGGGGCCAGGGTTCAATCCCTGATCAGGGAACTAGATCCCACATGTTGCAACTAAAGATCTTGCGTGTGTGTCTCAACTACAAGGCACAGTCAAATAAATAAATAAACACATGACCTTAATCTAAAAAAAAATAAAAATGAGATCTGTGAGTAAAGCTCACGGTAAAGTGCCTGACACATTTACCATCATCATCACCATGAAAGTGAAAGTGAAAGTCACTCAGTCATGTCCAACTCTTTGCCATCCCATGGACTACTCAGTCCATGGAATTCTCCAGGCCAAAATACTGGAGTGGGTAGCCTAACCCTTCTCCAGGGGATCTTTCCAACCCAGGAACTGAACCAGGGTCTCCTACATTACAGGCTGATTTTTTACCAACTGAACTATGAAGAAAGCCCTCATCATCATCATCACTACTAAACTCAACAATAACACTAAGGGGAGGTTTTGGCTCAGAGGGTAAAGCGTCTGCCTGCAATGCAGGAGACCTGGGTTCGATCCCCAGGTCAGAAAGATCCCCTGGAGAAGGAAATGGCAACCCACCCCAGTACTCTTGCCTGGAAAATCCCATGGACAGAGAAGCCTGGTAGACTAGAGTCCATGGGATCGCAAAGAGTCTAACATGACTGAGCGACTTCACTTTCACTTTAAACTCAGGAAGAAACATGGGGAAAATATTGCTTACATTCTACCAGTGGTGGGAAGGTGATCATAATTAAAAGACAGATAATAAAGAAGTAAAAGTGTTAGTTGCTCAGTCATGTCTGACTCTTTGTGACACCATGGACAGTAACCTGCCAAGCTCCTTTGTCCATGGAATTCTCCAGGCAAGAATACTGGAGTGGATTGCTATTTCCTTTTCCAGGAGATCTTCCTGACTCAGGGATCAAACCCAGGTGTCTTGCACTGCAGGATTATCTCTAAGCCATTGCTGCTGCTGCTGCTGCTGCTGCTGCTGCTGCTAAGTCGCTTCAGTCGTATCCAACTCTGTGCATCCCCATAGACAGCAGCAACCCACCAGGCTCCCCCATCCCTGGAAGTTTCTAGGCAAGAACACTGGAGTGGGTTGCCATTTTCTTCTCCTATGCATGAAAGTGGAAAGTGAAAATTGAAAGTAAAATCGCTCAGTTGTTTCCGACTCCTAGCGACCCCATGGACTGCAGCCTACCAGGCTCCTCCATCCACGGGATTTCCTAGGCAAGAGTGGGGTACTGGAGTAGGTGCCATTGCCTTCTCTGTCTAAGTCACTGCTGCTGCTGCTGCTGCTAAGTCACATCAGTCATGTCCAAGTCTGTGCGACCCCATAGACAGCAGCCCACCAGGCTCCCCCATCCCTGGGATTCTCTAGGCAAGAACACTGGAGTGGGTTGCCATTTCCTTCTCCAATGCATGAAAGTGAAAAGTCAAAGTGAAGTCATCTAGTCGTGTCCAACTCTTCATGACTCCATGGATTGCAGCCTACCAGACTCCTCTGTCCATGGGATTTTCTAGGCAAGATCAGGGTACTGGAGTGGGGTGCCATTGCCTTATCCATCTGAGCCACTAGGGAAGCCCAAAACAAAGAACCATGATAATATTACAGGGATGTAAATACTAACAAGAAGCATGGAGAAATTAATAGGACATGGGAGAGCTGCTTGAGAATAAATTGCACAATGAAATATTTATGACACGCCCAAGAAGTGCTTCAGAGCACACATATCTGCAGTTGTAAAAATCAGGAGGACACGATGCTTATAGGAACAACCTTTAGTGCTTGGTAGAGACTTATATCAAAGAGTAGCTATAGGATCTTTTTTTCTTTGAGGACAATTTCTTTTTACTTGATATGAAAAGGATAACTCACTCTGAAAATAATGCAGTTATCACTGAGTATACATAACACTGATAGGCTCCAAGACATGTGCCAAATCTGAAGCAAGAAACCTGCTATGCAATTGCACTCTTGCAATCTCAGATATGAGATGTTAAAAGTCTACATAGTGATGAATCCAAAATGGCATCCTACCAAAGAAAGGCATGGCCCCTCCGTTTCAACAGCTCTTGGTGCCAATAGGAGCAACAATAATAACAACAACTAACCCTCTGTTTCTTCCTAGAAGTGACTGTCTCTGGTCTATTTATACTTACTATAGAACTTGTACGGTTAGAGAGGATTGACAGACAGGGTCCCTGGGCCTGGGTGTGCTTCTAGAAGGAAATCTCTGCCCACAAGTGGGAGTTAAGAACAGAGAAGAGAGGTGGGTAGGCTGTTTATCTAGATGAGAGTATGGATACTCCCAGCCAGAATATCTTTTCCTCAGCTTAAGAAATAGAGATGAGGAGGGGGGTTAGAAGGATCTGCTCTTTCACCACATAAGTGAGCCAGCTATAAAAACGCACCAGCAGGCCTGTGAAGAGAGCTAGCTCACAAGCAAGTCAGATTTCTCCTGAGCGGGAGGTTTGACTGGTCCCCTACCGGTGCTCCTCTCCTCGCTTTCTCCCATCACTTGGCTCCTTTCTTTTGATTTCTTCCTCCCACTCCTCACCTCCAGGCTCCCTTGAAAACTTGCTGAAGTCTTAGGCAAGGGGATATAGGAGCCAAATTCAGTAACTTAAATGATTTACAGTAACTCACTTTTATTTTCCTTCCACTGTGACCCGGAATCCCAGCCCTAGGAAATAAACTCTGACAACATTTTGAGGAATCCTTTCCCATCTTTGTCCTCAAGCTTGAGCTTCACTGTTGTTCTGTTGTGGCTGTTGTGATTGGTAGCAGGAATATTGATGCGCCAGGCATTCATTGTGTGCATTATACACATACTCTTCATGTAATCCTCACAAGAAAGAGTCAAGGTTGTTATTTTTACTCCCAATTATTTTTCACATATGATAACTAAGGAGCAGAAGATAAACAACCTACCCAAGCTGAAGAGTTAATAAACTGAGTGGCTGAGATTTACATCCAGGTCTGTGCAAGCTAAAGCCGATTTTTTAAACAGACTGTCTTGATAAGCATTATATTGATCTATCCTATTCTTCTATATTATTATGTCCAGGTCCTCTTACCATATGGGGTCATGCTACATGCGCTCTGACCTAACTCCCACCATATTCCCTTCTGCTTGCGTTACTACACCTCGCCCCTGTTGAGAAACCTTATTGGGGTAACCTGTTCCTCTGTAGACCTTGGGTTTGCCTTCCTGACACCTACCATGGGCCAAACCACGTGTTCTTACTCCTGTAGAGAGTGCATATTCTGCTCTGTGGATTCTTTCTAACTGTGCATCTCTAGCACCTTCCCAACAGTATCTATTTCCCAATCTAGTCCCTGCCTGTCCATCCTATCCCACTGCTGCCACGTTCAGTCATCATCCATTGCATGGCACAGACTGAACTGATGGCCACATTCAAGGAGAGGGAAAAGTCATTTTTCCCTAAGCAAGGCCAGAGAGAAGCAATACCAAGTAATCAGGAGGTATATATGTTAAGAAAGATTAACAGACTTCTTTGTACCTAAGAATAATTTTAATTGTCTGTTTAATCAAACTTGCCCTTTCATTCTCTTCATCAAAGTCATTTTGAAACATAATCTTTCAGGGAAGGACTGGCCAGCATTCCCATAGATTCCAGGTGTCTGAGTGCTTTTGGGACATATCTATTGGTCAGAGTTATCCATATGCACTATAACTAAAGTGCTTCCTTCTATTAATTTTTCATTAATTAAATTTAGAAATGTGCCTACTGCAACTCAAAACTGGCTTATAGTTCCTAGACTATTCATCTATGCATAAAATCTGTTGTTTCTACAATATTTCAGATAGTTTCAAATGTCATCTCACAAATTTAAAAAGTATCCTGTCATTGTAATTGCTTTAATCTCATTGCTGAATTTCTTCTATCATTCACACCACCTTTCAATGCGAAAGTGTTACCCTGGTGGCTCAGCTGGTAAAGAAACCACCTGCAATGCGGGAGACTTGGGTCTGATCCCTGGGTTGGGAAGATCCCCTCGAGAAGGAAGTGGCTACCCACTCCAGTATTCTGGCCTGGAGAATTCCATGGACTGTATATAGTCCATGGGATCACAAAGAGTCAGACACAACTGAACAATGTTCACTCACTTGCAATGTGAAAAATCTATATAATACTGAAGATTGTCAATTCACTGGTTTTTAAATTATTTTACATGTAGAGCAAGTTAGCATATTCTCTGCAAAATGAGTACTTTTTGAAGTACACAGAGGAAGCAAAAAGTGGTAAGAAACAACATATAATAAGATTCCTTACATAGTAGACACATTATTGAGCACTTTTAAATGTGACTGTTTTTATTGGAAATTGGTATATCTGGGTTCTGTTTGAAGCTACCAATGACCTGTGTGTGGTAGGTGGAAAATACAGCCACAGTTCCTCTCACTCTGTTTACGTTCCCTTCTGCACTGTGATGTCACCACATTTCCCATAGAAGATGGGAATCAATTTTTTATCCCCTGCATTGTTACTATCTGTAACTTTCTTTGACCACTATCTGTAGCAGAAGTGATGTGATGTGAGTTTCAAGCTGAGGCTTAAAAAGGCCTTGATACTTCTACATTTGTTCTCTTGAAATCTTGGGACCATTATGGCATGAAGAAGCATGGGTTAAAGAATATGATAAAGAGAAAAAGGTCTAGATATTCTGGCCTCTTTAGCTGATCCACCAGCATATTAAAATTACATGAGTGAGATTAAGAAAATCCAGCAGAGCTGCCCAATCATCACACAAAATCATGAGAAATAATAAATTTACTGTTTAAAGCTACTAAGGTTTAGTGTTTTTTAATGGCGCAATAATAACTAAGACAGAAACTGGTTGCATAACTCCCATAACTAAAACTTAAAGTACATGGCATAGATTCTCAGACAAGGCAACAGGCAGAGACAGGCCTAGAAAAAAGGAGATGTTTAATGGAGACTGAAACATAGCTGTTACACCCAAATAAACTTCTCTCACAGACTCCAACAAGGGAAACTTCTATTTTGCAGTAGGAGATTTGGAAAATCTGTCTTCTGTGATATCTTGGAAGTCACAAAATGCAACTAAGAAATTTGTGGATTTGGTTAAAGTTTCAGGGCGGTATGTTAAGTATGTCAATTGGTTTTTATTTTTAAGATGACCATTTAAAATTATGATACTAAAATGATGAACTAAGAAAGAAATTCTTCTCTATGCAAAGAGGATTTATGTATTTATTTCTTTATTAGTTTTTGTTTTGTTCTGTTTTGGCCTCCCTGCATGGCATGCATGCAGGATCTTAGATCCCTAATAAGGGATACAACCTGTGCCACTTTCAACGGAAGCACAGAGTCCTATTGACTGGACTGCCAGGAAATTTCCACAAAGAAAATTTAAAAGAAATACAAAGGAATTGGCACTTTCTGGGCTGAAACATAGAACTATTTTATATTGTTGGTCTCTCCAGGTTATACAATCTTCTGAAAGTAAGAAATGACCTAAAGGTACAAATTTAAACAAGGATATGATTCTAAGAAACTTCATTGAGATCTCAGAAAGATTTAAGGTGGTGGTGACCAGACACTCTTGGAATTTTAAAAATGTGGTTCCACAGCAGCCTGGTCTACAGCTCAAGGTACAGAAATATTTGTCGCCCAAGGGACTGTGGGCATGACTTTTGGGACAGAGTTTAGCTCAATCAGATTTCTAAAAAATCCACAAAATTTTTGTGTGTCATTTACCAGCTTGGACTAAAAGAGATAATTCAAAATGAAAAAAAAGGTCCATAGTTTCCAAAATTCTATAAGTAGGGTAGTTACACCATCCAACTGTAAATATGGAATACTAATTATATCTCAATGGGCATAGCCAGGAGGCTAGATGTCAGAGTCAAGAGCAGAAGAGAACAGAGAACCAAGGAAACAGAAGCCAATCTTTAACCTAAGAATATGCTCTTTCTGCAATAGAAGAGTCTGATTAGACAAGCCCCTCAAGTCTGATGCTGCAGTTGAGGTGGGACACTTCTGGACACTGCAATGGGATTAAGTATGTTTTGCATGGTACAAATTTACTAGTAAATTGTAATGACTTATAAAAAATGGTCATCTTCTATTTCTACCACACAAGCCTCTTTGCAATACAGCTTTCCTCAGAGTGCATGTCCTAACTCCATCCACCATTCATAAGTCCAGTTTCCGGTGCTGGCCTCTTGTTGGTCCAGTTCTTCCACTGAAATGAAATATCATCAGATTATAAACTGGCTGCTTTTATTCATTTCCAGTTTGTGAACTAGAGAGTAATATGCCTTGCAAATAATGAAAGGCTAGGGGATCGTTTTTCTAATTTGATTTGAGAGCTGGTAGTTTAAACTAATTATATCCCATTTTTCCTTTCCAATTGTGCTTGAAATTTCAAGTCAGCCAGAAATGGACTTGAAACAAGCCCTGCTGTTCACATGCAAAATGGTACTCCTCTGAGTAGCAATTTCACCTGTCAAATGGGAACAATACTAGCATCTCCTCACTGGACTGTTGTCAGAATTCATGGGGATAATGTGCTTTGCACAGTTCCAGATACACAGTAAATGCTTGATCAATGGTGGTATTATTAGGACTGTCAATACAGCTCCTTTTCAGAGATCATTATCTTATATATGGCAACAGGATGTTAGGAAAGTAGGGGCATTTTTCAGTATTCTCTAAGATAAGAACATGTCTGGATTGTCTCTGGTGCATAGCTCCTCTTGCCTAAAAATAGAACACCTTCTGCTTTATGTCAGAAACTATCATTATTCCATTAGCAGCTTTGCTGAAAGCCACAAACAGCTCAGCAGAACCACTGTGTCTACAGCTTGCTCTTTGACCTCCTAAAGGACCACAGGGGCTGAAATTTCATTCCACTTCCTAGTACGTCAGACCACACATCCCTCACAGCTCTTTTTGTCCTTTATATCTCCTACCCCATTAGTAAATATATATATATATACGCACACACTAGATAGGAGGAAATCACAGAAGCTGGCATGGTCACACTTATAATAATCTATTAATGAATTCATTCATTTCAAGGAAATGACTTATTATAAGAAGTTGATAAAGAAACATACTGAAAAACAATTTATACTGATTGAGAAATGTTTGGTTTCTCCATGTAAGGAGAGAGACAGGCGATAGCCCAGGCAACTGTGAATAGCTTGCATGATATTGAGTAAATATAAATATTTGATACCGATACAAAGTCTAATTCAATGAATAGCTGCTTCCATTCTCCCCCCAACATTAAGGATCATGAATTTGACTACATAAAGAAATAACTTAAATTTTAATAATGGTAAAATACAAATGATGATAAAAAAAATAATTGTAGCTTACATTTACTAAGCACTCACAATGAATCACCCAAAATATTAGGAGATTAACATGCACTAGTACACTTAATTTGGAAAACTTTAAGAGGTAAATATTATCATCTCACTTTACAAAAGGAGGAACCTGTCATGCTGAAAGGTTGAGCACCATGTCCAATGTCCAACAGCTACTAGTTGACATAGCCAGGATCTCAACACTGAGACTCGCTCCAGAGCTATAGAATAAGCGTCCATAGTTCTCAAGAAGAAGGGTCAACAAGTTTTTTCTGTAAAGGGCTACACAAGAAATATTTTAGGCCGTGATGGCTGTGTACAAACCAGTCACCTCCACTGGTGAAGGGAAAAATCCATCATAGACAAAACACAAATGAATGAGCTTCACTATAAATAAGACTTTATTTACAGAAACATACGCATAGCCAGCTCCTGGTCAACACAAAGAGTAGATTGAATTTCAGTGCTGGTCACTGAATCTTCAAAGTAACTGGCAATCTCATATAAATTTGACATAAATGGGCTTCATTCATGCTTTCCACTTAGCTCAGCAGTAAAGAATCTGCCTGCAGTGCAGAAGCTACAGGAAACATGGGTTTGACCATTTGATCCCTGGATCGGGAAGATCCCCTGGAGGATGTGGCAACCCACTCCAGTATTCTTGCCTGAAGAGTCTCATGGACAGAGTAGCCTGGCAGGCTACGGTCTACAGGGTCTCAAAGAGCTGGACACAACTAAGGCAACTTAGCACATGCGAACACGGGCTACCATCATAAATAGAGGTTCTGCCTCCCCCACTCTCCTGCCAGACTTTTCCTTTGGCCTGAGGATATGGAGGCAACTCTTCCTAAAGGAAGAAGCTGTGAAGTTTACTCTTGTTCCACATGGAACCCACAGAATATCAACCGGTG
Organism: Madoqua kirkii; assembly: GCA_006408675.1. Lineage (NCBI taxonomy): Eukaryota > Metazoa > Chordata > Mammalia > Artiodactyla > Bovidae > Madoqua > Madoqua kirkii. The sequence continues at coordinate 2,635 of SJYC01039839.1, read as the reverse complement.
CCCAGCAGCCTTTGAGTCTGGACAAAGCTGGGTCAGTGAATATATTCATCTGTTTATTCTTTCACATTTTTTTGCGAACAGAAGGAAAATGAGTGAACAAATGTTCTTTCAAACTGAAAACCTTTATATAACCATCCTAACAGGGTAAAAACAATTCTGACAAACTCAACTCACTATCAGTTACTGCACCACAACTACTAAATAATGAATTGATCACTATTTATTATAGTTACCACCTCCTTATAAGTAGTTAGTTATTACTAAGAAGAGAAACTCTATCATTCAGTGAAAGTATATTTGAACAAGACCACCTGCTTTCAAGTCCTGGCTCTGGCACCTGCTGACTAAATGACCTGAGGCAGATTAATTCAGACATGTGTTTCAGTTTACACAGATGTCTATAACATAAGGACAATTATAAAACTCATAGTTTGGTAAGGAATAGGTGAGTCTTTCTTAAGTGCTATTGTGAATAAGACACAGTCTCAGTTTTCAAGGAGCTTAGAGTCTTCTGCCGCTGCTGCTAAGTCGCTTCAGTCGTGTCCGACTCTCTCTGACCCCATAGACGCAGCCCACCAGGCTCCCCCCGTCCCTGGGATTCTCCAGGCAAGAACACTGGAGTGGGTTGTCATTTCTTTCTCCAGTGCATGAAAGTGAAAAGTGAAAGTGAAGTCGCTCAGTCGTGTCCGACTTTTAGCGACCCCATGGACTGCAGTCCACCAGGCTCCTCCGTCCATGGGATTCTCCAGGCAAGAGTACTGGAGTGGGGTGCCATTGCCTTCTCCGATATATATATATATGTAATGATATATTACTTAGCCATGAAAAATGAAATATTGCCATTTGCAGAAGCACGGATGGACCTAGAGAATATGATAACATGTGAAGTAAGCCAGATAAATAGACATATCACTTATATGCGGAACCTAAAAAATAATGTAAATGAATCTATGTCCAAAACAGAAACAGACTTAAGATTACCAAAGGGAAAGGGTGAGGGAGGGATAAAATAGGAGTATGCTATTAACAGATACAGACTACTGTGCATAAAATAAACAAGTGTTTACTGGCATAACACCGGAAACCATATTCAATATCTTATAATAACTATAATAAAAATAATCTGAAATATATATACCAATATGACTGAATCATTTTGCTGTATACCTAAAACTAACACACTTTTGTAAATCTACTATCCTTTAGTTAAAAAATACACTTCTAAACACTTAAAAAATAATTATGTCATTTATAACATATGCAACCTTGAATAAACCATAATCTCAATAAATTGACTTTCTCATATGTACAACAAGTATCAGTGTAATAACGGCCACCTCACTGCATTCTTACACAAAGTCACTGAGATAATACATGTAAACTGCCCAGCATGGGGCTAGCTCACAGAATAAGCTCAAACATGGAACTTATCACTACCCTATCCTCTTCAAGTGCTTGGACAAATCTGCTATCCAGAGTCTTAATTACAAAGGGGTATGTTCTATATTATTCAACCTATTTGAAGTACTAAAGGAAGCCTCTTGGGGTCCATTGGATACTGTGACAGCCTTGATAGTGTGCAGCTCGGATCTCCTACTGTGGGGAATAAAATTGATTTGACAGCCCCCGCAGCTACCCTTATGGATTTATCCCCACATTCATGCCAAGGCCCCACTTCCTATGAGCTGCTCCCAATCACTGAGCATCATGGGAATACTGATGCAGGTCCATCCTATAAGGCCCAGAATGATTTTAGCACATGTCTCTGGCTCAAGGATTCCCCACAAATCTGGCCAAAATTTTCTTACAATTCCTCCAAACTGAGACTCTTCCTTCCTTGTCCTCCTTCCTTGCTCTCTCCCTCTCAAGTGTAGATTTACATAGTGGAGTGAGCCTCTTTCCTCCTTTGCTTCCCCTCCCGTTTTCTCCTTCACAGACTTTCCCTCATAAATGTTCTTCAGTTTAATCCTCTCTTGACAGCTGCTTTTTGGAGGATCATACTGACACAGACACCCAGAATTTATTTTTATAGATTCTGGCCCCGTTAGGATTTACCTGCCTTACCTTCACTACTGGTTCGATTTTTCAACCTTGTTCTATTGATTATTCAATATAAACTCAATCAATGGGACACATGATATAGATGTCTTCAGGCCACTCAATTCTGTTCTAATTCCCTGCAGTGACATGATCTCCATTCCTCAAGTCTGTGCTTCTACAACTTTTATCAGCAATACCATTTCCCCTCTCCCAGGCCCAACAGTCTACCATGATCACTTTGATCTATCATGATTCCCCTTTGGCCAATTGCCCAGTGACTGCCAAGCGTATCTAGGAAGTCTCTCTAGACCTCGTGGTAACTTTTGAAAATGGTTTGGATAAGTTAGGTAACAGTCAGGATCTACCTGATTTCTTAATGGAACTTATTAAAACAGAGACCTAGAGAGATCAATCTTTTCTTGCTAGATCTAGAAAGATCTTAGAAATTTGATTTTCCCAGATAAAGACTCTAAGGACAAAGATATCAAGTGACTTTTCTGAGGTAATACAAGGAATATAACTTGTATACAATGAAAAGAGAAGACTCTTGAGAGTCCCTTGGACTGCAAGGAGATCCAATCAGTCCATTCTAAAG
>SJYC01039838.1:0-43153 GCA_006408675.1 Madoqua kirkii | reverse complement strand
CTGTGTAGAGTCTTCTCTTGTGTTGTTGGAAGAGGGTGTTTGCTATGACCAGTGCATTTTCTTGGCAAAACTCTATTATGTTTGCCCTGCTTCATTCCATATTCCAAGGCCAAATTTGCCTATTACTCCAGGTGTTTCTTGACTTCCTACTTTTGTATTCCAGTCCTCTATAATGAAAAGGACATCTTTTTTGGGTGTTAGATCCAAAGATCTTGTAGGTCTTCATAAAACCGTTAAACTTCAGCTTCTTCAGTGTTACTGGTTGGGGCATAGACTTGGATTACTCTGATATTGAATGGTTAGCCTTGGAAACAACAGAGATCATTCTGTCATTTTTGAGATTGCATCCAAGTACTGCATTTCGGACTCTCTTGTTGACCATGATGGCTACTCCATTTCTTCTGAGGGATTCCTGCCTGCAGTAGTAGACATAATGGTCATCTGAGTTAAATTCACCCATTCCAGTCCATTTTAGTTCGCTGATTCCTAGAATGTTGACATTCACTCTTGCCATCTCCTGTTTGACCACTTCCAATTTGCCTTGATTCATGGACCTGACATTCCAGGTTCCTATGCAATATTGCTCTTTACAGCATCAGATCTTGCTTCTATCACCAGTCACATCCACAACTGGGTATTGTTTTTGCTTTGGCTCCATCCCTTCATTCTTTCTGGAGTTATTTCTCCACTGATCTCCAGTAGCATATTGGGCATCCAGCGACCTGAGGAGTTCTTCTTTCAGTATCCTATCATTTTGCCTTTTCATTCTGTCAGGGACACAAGTGGTGTTTAAACTCAGTCCTCATGGATTGAATTCCTTTCCTTAACTCTCAGGTACTCTGAGTGTACTTGTTCCTTCTCAGAGACTCGGCATCATGTCTTTCAAGCTCTTATCTTATGAGACAATACTTATCTATCTCAAGACTGGCTTTTGGGAAAGGCAATTTAGCAAGAGGGCTTGTTTATGAAAGAAAAAAATTCAGTCATGTTATAAACATGTTCATCCTTGAGAACAAATGGAGACTAGTAATAGACTGGATGTTAATTGAGGCAGAATAATCTGAAGTAATCTGTGAACAATAAAATGAAATTAGCATTCTTTGCTGTGTTAGTAGTGCTCTTCAAGTATTGCCCACCTAATACATTCACTTGTAGTAGCCAGGGGAGCAAAACCTCAAAATGGAACTTTCTCAAGTTGTTTGAAAAGAGAGTCCTTCAAATCAACCAAACTCTCAAACCAAACAAATCAAAGTTCTCAACTCTCACATGCTACAGTGATGTATAACATAATTACTTTACTTCATTGTCACTACATTTTTATAACATGTATCAAATATCCACATTATTTATGGATTAGGAGCCAAGAGTGAATACACATTTAATGTGAAAGAAGATTTAAAAAATGTAAATTATATGTATACATATTTCTGTGTGCAATAATGACTAGAAGCATAAGTAGCATGCTGAAATGAATTCAGAAAAAAGAAACATGTTGGAACATTACAGTTTCTCTATTATCTTTTCCCTTTCATTCTAAATCATCTCCCATTATAGTACATTAATTATTAATTACATTTTCATTCTATTTCCCCTCTTTTGAAATGTTGCTGCTGCTAAGTCGCTTCAGTCATCTCAGACCCTGTGCGACCCCATAGATGGCAGCCCAGTAGGCTCCTCCATCCCTGGGATTGTCCAGGCAAGAACACTGGAGTGGGTTGCCATTTCCTTCTCCAATGCATGAAAGGGAAAAGTGAAAAAAGTCGCTTAGTCATGTCCAACTCTTTGCAACCCCATGGACTGCAGCCTACCAGGCTCCTCTATCCATGGGATTCTCCAGGCAAGAGTACTGGAGTGGGGTGCCGTTGCCTTCTCCATTTGGGGTAGTCTAATTTTGACATCAGAGAATTTTCTCTATTTTTATCTTGTGTTTTAAGTGCAAAATAATTATTTTCATCTTTTCCTCATTAAAAGTCAATGTTGGACTACTGCCTTGCATTGAAAACTCATAAAGTTTAAGTACCAAGATTTGAGATGTTTATATTGATTTAATTTATTAACTGATGCTAATGAGCTAGTGAGTTTCAAACAATTCTTCCTTTACTGACTCGATTGGCTTTTATATTATCTCAAATTAGAATTTTTAACTAGTAAGTTACTCATCTGTTTCTAAATAATAACAATATTTGAAAACAGATTGTCTCAGTAGCAAGTCTTATGCCGTATTAAGCAAGGTATTTCAACTCTACCTTTTGTTATCATTTCATTTGTTATTGTTCTCTACAAAGACAAGAAATTTTAAGAATACAATCTGCTTCTAGTAAAGCTGTAGCAGATTGTATTTTTCAAAGATAATTGCACATATGCTCTTCTCCTCCCTCTAAGAGCTGGAACTGTGTCTCCCTTCCAAGAATTTGAGCAGAGCTTTGTAACTCTTTCAACCAACAAACTAGTGTGACAGAATTGATGCCATTTGTCTTCTGAGTCTAGGTAATGGGAGCTAAGCTTCTGTTTTGCTCTCAGACACTTACCCTTGAAATGGCTTGAAAGTCAGCCATTTTGCTGTAAGGAAGCCCAAACTAACCCTCCTGAAGAGGCTACATGGAGAAGAAATGAGGCCTCCAGCCAAAAGCTGGTATCAATCACCAGGTGCATGAGTGAAGAAGCCTCCAGTTGCCTCCACTAGTCTTTGAGCTGCCCAGCCCTGTACCAAGTGGGTAGAAATGAGCTGTTCTCATTGACCTCTGGCTAGAGGGCAGGTTCACAAGTAAAATGAATATTATGATTGTTTTAAGGTAACTTTTGTTGTGGTTTGTTGCATAGCCATAGTAACTATAAAGTAGCATTACTCATTGGATAATTTTTAGTGAGGTGGTAGTTTAGTCATTCAGTCATATCTGACTCTTGCAACGCCATGGACTGTAGCCCACCAGGCTCCTCTGTCCATGAGATTCTCCAGGCAAGAATACTGGAATGGGTTGCCATTTCCTTCTCCAGGAGATCGTCCCAACCCAGGGATCAAACCTAGGTCTCCTGCATTGCAGGCAGATTCTTTATCAACTGAGCCACCAAGAAAGCCCACTGGTTAATGTGAAGCTTCTTTAAATTAACTGGATAACAATTCACTTTTCTCCTAAACACAAAGAAACCAAAATCTGATGCATCCCCACCTCCCATTAGAATTCTTTTTTTTTAAATTTCAATTTATTTATTTTATTGTAATTACTTTACAATATTGTATTGATTTTGCCATACATCAACATGAATCCACCACGGGTGTTCAGATGTTCCCCCTCCTGAACCCCGCTCCCACATCCCTCCCTGTACCATCCCTCTGGGTCATCCCAGTGCACCAGCCCCAAGCATCCTGTATCCTGCATCGAACCTGGACTGGCGATTCATTTCTTATATGATATTATACATGTTTCAATGCCATTCTCCCAAATCATCCCACCCTCTCCCATTAGAATTCTTAAGCAAACAGAAATTACTGTTTGTAATCAGCGTCCTAAGATGATCCAGCTCAGCGCTGTTTTCCAAAAGTGATAAGAAATAGTTTGTAAGAAAAAGTAAGATATTTTTTCTTTTTCGAACATCTTGAAACTTTTGGTTTAAAATATTTTCATTTCCCTGCCAACTTCTTCTACTTTTAAGACTATTATATTTAGAGCAGTTTAAAGTTCACAGCCAATTTGAGAGGAAGTTTCAGAGAATACCCATTTACCCTCTGACCCTACATGTTCCTCAAGTGACCCCCCCTCCATCTTCCTCACTATTGTCAATATGGGCTTCCCTAGTGGCTCAGATGGTAAAGAATCTGCCTGCAATGCAGAAGACCTGGGTTCAGTCTCTGGCTCGGGAAGATCCCCTGGAGGAGGGAATGGCAACCCACTCCAGTATTCTTACCTGGAAAACCCCATGACAGAGGAGCCTGATGGCACAGTCCACAGGGTCACAAAGAGTGGGAGACGACTGAATGACTAACACACACATTATCAATAGTACATTTGTCACTAATGACACACCTACACTGACATATCATATTCATCCAAAGTTCACAGTTGGTGTTGTACGTTCACTGAGTTTGGACAAATGTATAATGATGTGTGTTCATCATTTTAGTATCATACAGAATATTTTTACTACCTTAAAAATCTTCTATACTCTGCTGATTCATCCCTAACCTCCCCCTGCCCCCAGGCCTGGCAACCACTGATCTTTTAACTATCTCCGCAGTTTTGTTTCTCCATACAATTGGAATCACATAGTATGTCATCACTTTAGATTCATTTCTTTCACTTAGTAATATGCATTTAAGTTTCCTCCATCTCTTTGTGCCTTGATAGCTCACTTTGTTTTAGTGATGAGTAATATTTTGTTGTCTTGATGTGCTACAGTTTATTAATCCATTCATCCCACTGAAGGACATCTTGGTTGCTCCCAAATTTTGGTGACTGTGAATAAAGCCATTATAAACATCTGCTCTTAGGTATTTGTGTGGACACAGTTTTCAGCTTCTTTGGGTAAATACCAAGGACTGCAATTATTGGATCATATGGTAAGAGTATATTTAGTTTTGTAAGAAGCCACCAGACTGTCTTCCAAACTGGCTGTTCTGCGTTCCCACCAGCAATGAATGCATTCTTGTTGGCTCTACATGCTTGGCATCATTTGGTGCTGGCTTTGTTCCAGATTTTGGCCACTGGAATACGTGTGTAAGAATATATTATTGTTTTCATTGCATTTTTCTGATTACTTTTGATAGGGGCCATATTTTTATATGACCATGTGCTGTCAGCATATTTCATGAGGGTCTGTTCAGGTCTTTGGCACATTTTTTAGCTACTTATTTTCTAACTATTTTAACTATTTTTATTTTCTAACTATTTTAACTATTTTTATTTTCTTACTGTTGATTGTTCAGAGTTCCTTGTATAGTTTGGAAAACAATGCTTTCTCTGATGTGTCTTTTGAAAGTATTTTCTCACAGCCTTTGATTTATCTCTGCATTCTTTTGGCATGTCTTTTCATAGAGCAGAAGTCTTAATTATAATGAAGGTCAGCTTATCAATTCTTTCTTGCATACATCATACCTTTGGTGTTGTGTCTAAAAAGTCATCACCCTACACAAGGTCATCTAGGTTTTTTTCCCTATGTTATCTTCTAGGAATTTCATAGCTTTGGGCTTTACATTTAGGTCTGTGATCCATTCTGAGTTAATTTTATGAAGAGTATAAGATGTGCATTTAGATTCATTTTTGGGTAAATACCAATGACTGCATCCATTACATGTGGATGTCCAGTTGTTTCAGCAGCATTTATTGAAAAGACTATCTTTATTTCATTGTGTTGTTTGCTCCTTTTATCACAGATCAGTCGGTTATATTTAGGTATGTGTGTTTCTTGGTTCTCTATTCTGTCCCACCGATCTGTATATTATCAGTACCAAAAACTTGATTACTATGGCTAATCAAGTAAATTATGGTAAATCTTAAGGTTGGATAGTGTCAGTCTTCCACTTTTATTCTTCTCCTCAACATTGTATTGGCTACTCTAGCATACGAATAACTTTAGGACTAATTTAAATAATGAAACAGAACATGATAGTGTTCTGATACTACCTTTCAATTTTCCATATCTACAAGTTGGAACCCATTTGTGCTTCATAGATTTGTCTCTTCTTTGGTTTTGCTGGGTTTCTCTTCTTCTTGAGTCAAGTATTCTAGTAACCCTTGTCTGCAACACATTTGCAGCTTTTTTAAGACTGATATACTCACGAAAGAATTTTTTCAACAGAACTTTTGAATAAGAATTTTTCCCAATATGACATGTAAAAAGGTTTGCGTCTTCCAACATTGAGTTTCCAAAGTAACATTAGATTTTTCCTTTAAGCAGAGGCATGAATGTCATTATGCCTTCTGGTTAATTCTATTAAGGATGCTCAACTTGTTTACACCCACTTTAACGTGACTTGCATTTTAAGATTTAGTATGTCCTGGGAAATGTCCCTTGCTATGTATACTGAAAAACAAGTCCAACGTGAGGTAGGTTGGACAGCATTGTATCGTACACCTCTCCCTTGGAAATTCCTACAGCATCTTAGGGATTTCTGGACTCTGGAAAGTCCTACAATAAAGACTTTTGTCTTAAGATAAAATTTTCCCAACTTAGTTTGAGCTGACAGCTTGATTTATTTGTTTTTGCAAGATATCTCTTAACTTCTTTGAGGACTTATGGGGCACATGGAGAATGCTTGTTCTGGATTTTAAGGTAAAAAGCACTTCTAAATGGCTCTCGTACAGACATCACAGCATTTCTGAAAGGTATTCAGAGAAAATAATCAAATTTTATGAAAGCAGAAGCTAATTCTTCTAGTTGTTGCTGTTCAGTAGCTACATTGTGTCCAGCTCTTTGCAACCTCATGGACTGCAGCACATCAGGCTTCCCTGTACTTCATTCACATGAATGAGTGAGTTTGCTCAAACTCATGTCCATTGGGTCGATGATGCCATCCTGCCCTCTCATCCTCTGTCACCCTCTTCTCTTCCTGCCCTCCATCTCTCCCAGAGTCAGAGTCTTTTCTGATGAGTCAGCTCTTTCCATCAGGTGGCCAAAGTACTGGAGCTTCAGCTTCAGCATCATTCCTTCTGATGAATATTTAGGGTTGATTTCCTTTAGGACTGACACGTTTGATCTCCTTCTTCTAGTAAGTAAGTGAAAAACAGCTTTCGTGTGCCTGGCATTCAGACGACTACTGCACAGGCTGAAAGAAGTGCTAATATGATAACCATATAATACACATGATACATGTAAGAAAGATGAATTTGATTTGCTCAAAAAGAAAAAAATTAATCTCTCTGTGTGTGTGCTTATTTCTGAGTTCATAGGCTTGAGCTATATGCACACAAATAAGATTCTGAAAAGATGGCAATGGTTGAACTCAAAGCATGGTTTAGTGTTGACCTGGCTGAGTTCACAAACCCAAGCCTTGGGACCTGTGGTCTCAGGACCTCCAACATCACAGAAGTCATTGTGATTTGTGGCCTGAAAAGTAGGAGGTCTGCTGGTTTGAGCACAAGCCCAGAAACACAGACCCTCTTGGTGCTAATCCAGTACCCACAGTACTTAGGAAACTTAAGAATAGAACTCCTCTCAGTAGTTTGGATGCCAATCAGAGAACACAAGCCATTGGCTTCTATTTCATTTTCCTTTGATGCAGGAGAACTATGGTGCCAAATTGAGTCCTGCATCCCTTACAGAGGCAGCCCAGTTGGAGGATACAATTTTACTAGCCATCCCTGCCAGAATTTTCTTTTTGAAAAGTAACCACCAAAGGCACATGTAGTTTTAAAGGTTTTTCCACAGCAGTTGACAGTCAAAGTGCCTAATTTCCAGTTGCAGCTTCTTAATAAGCCAAAACCTTGCTATGTTGGAAATTTCCTTCACATAGGCGTTCTAGAACTTTTGCTGATGGAACTTTAGCAATTCACTTATCTTTTTATGGCTTAAGTGATCTTTTAACACAGCTTCATTGCTTTCATAGCCAAAAGCTGTTCATAATGAAGCTATTTCACCCAAACCCAAGTCTGAAGAATATGCTTATGTACCTATTATATAGGGATTTTAACAGGGAGGATCATGTTTTCATTATTTCTAGACTCATTTAGAGTCACAGAAATTAAAGGCTGAAGGTTTCTGTGGTATTTGTTATTCTTCACTAAGTGATGTGTACATTTATAGATCTGAAGGATTTGGTTGAGAATTCAGCTGAACTTCATAAAAGTGAAAGTGAAAAGTTTTAGTCATTCAGTCGTGTTTGAGCTCTTTGCAACCCCAGGGACTGTAGCCCACCAGACTCTTCTGTCCATGGAATTCTCTAGGCAAAAATACTGGGATAGGTTGCCATTCTTTTGTCCAGGGGATCATCCAGACCCAGGGATCAAACCTGCATCTTCTGCATTGCCAGCAGATTTCTCACCATTTGAGCCACCAAGAACTTTGGGAGGGGAGGGTTGGTGGTGGGGGGGGGGGCGTGGTGAGATGTGTGGAGAAAGTAACATGGAAATTTACATTACCAAATTTAAAATAAATAGCCAATGGAAATTTGCAGTGTGACTCAGGGAACTCAAACAGGGGCTCTGTGACAACTTAGAAGAGTGGGATGGGGTGGGAGATGGGAGGGATGTTCAAGAGGGGGGGGACATGGGTGTATCTATGGCTGACTCTTGTTGATGTATGACAGAAAAACACAAAATTCTGTAAAGCAACTATCCTTCAATGAAAAAATAAAGTGGCAAAAAAAAATCTTGATTTAGTTTGACACAGTCTTCTGTTATCTAATGTGGAGAAATGGACTGGATGGTTAGGCAGCCCAGGGTATTCTCATATCAAAACAGTTAGCCAAACGAGAAGATCCAGCAGATATTTTTCAAACAGAGATTGTGTTTTGATCAGGATGCTGACAAAGCCTGCATGTTAATGCTGAAAGGGATCTGAGCCTATGTGCTTGGTCACTACCTTCCGTTCCACTCACTGCTTCTCATGTTTAACAAATCCCTCCTTTCTTTTCCACTCAAGACTGACCTTTCGGTTCGTATAATTTAGATTTAAAATGTGTTACAATTGTTTGGTACTGTGTGGAAAGAGTCTTACCAAGAAAATTGGCTTGTCTAAGTCAAAGCTATTTAGGGAGCAGAGCTAACATAAAAACTCTTAATTCTCAGTTCAGTGTTGTTGTTTTTTTTTAAACTCTACCATCCTTTCTTCCTATGTTGATAAAAGCCAGGAGAGAGAGGGATAGTGGCTGAGATGAAGAAAGATGTGAATAGTAGAAGGATTTCTGTGTAGTTCAGAAAACACGTTAAGGATGAAGAATTGCAAGAACTATATGGTCTCCAGACTGCACATGCAAACACATTGGTTTAACTGTAGTGCATTAAGTTGCTATGTTAGGTGGACATTCAAGTTAAACAGAATGGTCCACACTACCTTATCCATAAAATTGTAATTGAAAAAGCTCCAAAAATGAAAAAGATTCTTGGATCTCACTTCAAAGATTTGTAATAAAGTTCTATGCACATCTTTGGGCATTAAATATAATTATGGAGAAGTTTAAAGGCTGTGTGATTTTTTTACAATTGTTTAAAAATAATTTTAGTTTTCCATGGTGATCCCCCTGGGATTTTTTATTGTTGAAATTGACTCAGGCAGATGATGACTGTCCAGAGTCCCCCAGAAGTCTTAGTTAGAAAAGAAACCTGCTTGCAATTTTGTAGGTAATGTCTCTCTTGAGCTGCAATTACCCCCTTTCCAGCACTTAAGGCTCTGGCTGCCTGTCACTGGAGGGGGATGGTCTGTAGCCGGCTATTTCCGATCCATCCTTTGTTCTGTGCTCCGGCTTATCAGTGTCTTATGTTCGAGCATTTCGCGTGGTAGCTATCCCACAGTCTGGTGTGCTAGTCCAAGTTAGTTCCTTCTGACCACTCGCGGACCCAATTCTGGCCGCGTTACTACCCGATTCTCAAGAAAAGCCCTGCAGCCTGCGTCTCCCGCAGCCTGATTCTTAGAAGGCACTGCCGCTGGCGCATCCCGCTCCTCCCTGCCCAACCCTCACTGGCTAGTGTCGGATGCAGGTGTTTGCGCTGCTTATCCACTGGGGGATTTACTGTTGGGCTTGTACTTCCAAACTCATTCTATGAGGCCACCATCACCCTAATACCAAAACCTGACAAAGATGCCACAAAAAAAGAAAACTACAGGCCAAGATCACTGATGAACATAGATGCAAAAATTCTTAACAAAATTCTAGCAATCAGAATCCAACAACACATTAAAAAGATCATACACCATGGCCAAGTGGGCTTTATCCCAGGGATGCATGGATTCTTCAATATCCACAAATCAATCAATGTAATTCACCACATTAACAAATTGAAAAATAAAAACCATATGATTATCTCAATAGATGCAGAGAAGGCCTTTGACAAAATTCAACATCTGTTTATAATAAAAACTCTCCAGAAAGCAGGAATAGAAGGAATGTACCTCAACATAATAAAAGCTATATATGACAAACCCACAGCAAACATTATCCTCAATGGTGAAAAACTGAAAGCATTTCCCCTAAAGTCAGGAACAAGACAAGGGTGCCCACTTTCACCACTACTATTCAATATAGTTCTGGAAGTTTTGGCCACAGCAATCAGAGCAGAAAAAGAAATAAAAGGAATCCAAACTGGAAAAGAAGAAGTAAAACTTTCACTGTTTGCAGATGACATGATTCTCTACATAGAAAATCCTAAAGACTCACCTGTTTTTATTAAAATATATATATACAAGGATAATAGGAAGGAGGGAAATACATGATTTTAATCTGAGGAATGCTACCCTGGGTTTAAATATCTTCTCTTTTTAAAGGACTTCTCATTCCGTAAGTTCATTGTTTCTTATGACAACTTAGGGCAGAGTTTTCTCCAGACCCCTAGGCTCTGGAATTCAGCCGTGCATAGTGAGAAGGCATTCTAAAATTCCCTCTACTTCCTTTGTCCATGGCTGGTGCCATGGCTGAAATCCCATAGAGAATTCCCAATACTGTCCTCAGTATGTTAACATGGGAAAGCATACATGAAACTAAATTTTTCTATTAATTCCAACAGACCTGGTATAGAGTATAAATTCATGAGGAATGGGTCCAGAAGTTCCTTTAAGGCTCTAATAAATCTAAAACATTATTTTTCTGAGCCTCAGTTTAAAAAAGTGAAGTCGCTCAGTTGTGTCTGACTCTTTGTGACCCCATGGACTGTAGCCTACCAGGTTCCTCCATCCATGGAATTTTCCAGGCAAGAGTACTGGCGTGGGTTGCCATTTCCTTCTCCAGAGCATCTCCCCGAACCAGGGATCAAACCAGGTCTTACGCATTGCAGGCAGACACTTTACCATCTGAGCCACCTGGGAAGCCCCTTTACCACCTGAGCCTCAGTTTATCCATCTGCAAAATGTATAGTCTGATCTCTAAAGGAAACTTTAGGCTTCTTTCCCCTCTCCCCTCAAGTTAAAGCTCTCTGTGGTCAGGGTAAAGGCATTCTTTGGTCACTGCTTCTAGGTGAAGCTTTCACTAGGTCTAGTTAAGTGGACAAGGGTAGTAGGTAGTACCCAAAGGTGGTGGGTAGTCTTCACTTCTATCTGTAAAGATGGTTTAACATCAATCAAGCTACTGGGATGGACTGGGTAGGTACATTTGTGACACTTCAGATGATAACACATTGACACTCCTTGCTAGGACCTGAATTGTGTCCCCCGCCAAAATCCATAGATTGAATGCCTAAGCCCCACCATCACAGCTGTATCTGGGGATGGGCCTCTCAGGAAGTAATTGAGGTTAAATGGAGTCGTAAGGTTAGAGTCCTGATGCAATTTTGTTGTTGTTGTTTAGTTGCTATATTGAATCTGACTCTCTGTGACTCCATGAACGGCAGCACACCAGACCACGCTCCCCTGTCCTTAACTGTCTCCCGGAGTTTAGATTCATGTCCATCAAGTCAGTGATGCCATCCAACCATCTCACCCTCTGCTGCCACCTTCTCCCCTTTTCCTAAAGCTTTCCTAGCATCAAGATCTTTTCCAATAAATCAGCCCTTCCCATCAGGTGGCCAAAGTATTGGAGCTTCAGCTTCAGCATCAGTGCCTCCAATGAATATTTGGGATTGATTTTTCTTTAGGATTGATTGGTTTGATCTCCTCACAGTCTAAGGGACTCTCAAGAGCCTTCTCCAGCACCATAACTCAAATGCATCAATTCTTCGGCGCTTAGTCTTCCTTATAATCCAACTCTCAGAAGCCATGCTGCTGCTGCTAAGTCACGTCAGTCGTGTCCACCTCTGTGCGACCCCACAGACGGCAGCCCACCAGGCTCCCCATCCCTGGGATTCTCCAGGCAAGAACACTGGAGTGGTTGCCATTTCCTTCTCCAATGTGTGAAAGTGAAAGTGAAGTCGCTCAGTCGTGTCTGACTCTTCCTGAACCCATGGACTGCAGCCCACCATGCTCCTCCGTCCATGGGATTTTCCAGGCAAGAGTACTAGAGTGGGTTGCAATTACCTTCTCCGAAGAAGCCATCGCTTTGACTATATGGACCTTTGTTGTATAATGTTAGTGTCCTTATAAGAGACACCAGAGATTTCATCTACTCTTTGACACCTGGAACACAGCAAGAAGGCCGTCATCTGCAAACAAGGAAGAGAACCACTGAAGCTTCCAGTATCTTGATCTTGGACTTCCTAGCCTCTAGAACTGAGAGAAATACATTAATGTTGTTTAAGTCACCCAGTCCAAAGTATTTTGTTATGTCAGCCTAAGAAGACCAAGACAGCCCCCTGTTTGGTTCTAGGCAGGACCAGCTACTGGAGTGAAGACTTCTTCCCCAGCCTTTCATGGATCAAAAGCGATCATGACTGGTGGAGCAGGACTCTTGTGGGGCATGACTGGTCATGATTATGGTCACAGAGGACTGTGCTGCTTTGATCCTGAGGAATTTACTCACTTCCATGAGTAAGTCAGGGGCTCAGTGTACCATCCTGCCCTTGAGCAGTCTTTGTCCACAGGCTTGGTAAGAAGGAGCCTGTTTGGAAGAAATATCCTCAGTGCACCTCTGGGTTGCCCGCCAACTATCAGAAAAGTGCTTGAAGACCCTTCATCCCTCCCCTGCACCAGCTCCCTCCAGGCCTCTGGCAGCAGCATGTGCGGGGCCCAGAGAACACCCCTTTTCCTTCTGTTCCCCCACTATTCTCCATTCTCATCACTGTGCAATCACAGCAAACTAACAAAGAAAATCTGAAGGGGTATATGCTCAGTGGTGGCTTACTGTTAATTAAGAGTTTCAAACAATAAAACAAAATTGGGTTATGTGTGCCATAGAAACTTAGCTTGATCCACAAAAGGAAAATGGATTTCCATGTCTTGTAGTTTTTTTTCTTTTCCTTCTCAGCAGTGTCCAGGTAGTGAATTGTCTTTTGGTGCTGATTGTTTGATCCTGTTTATCGGACAATTTGGATTTAAAAATGTGTGTCCCTACCTTAGGCAATGTGTAGTGGTGCCCTTTCATTTGCACGTGTGACCTCCAGACCTGTGCTTTTTCCTCCTACTCCCTGTCATATTGCTGATTTCTCTAAGATCATTCAAGCCACAACAGCACATCTCTGTTTACTTCCCATCTCCCTTTGTTAAGAACTATGGAAAAAATCAACTGCCTTGTAATTGGTTTGGAGAAACCTTTGATTTCATTTTTGCATAGGAGTCTCTGCCTCTCACGAATATTGTGGATTATCAATCACCTGACACAGAAGATCCTAGAAGCTGAAAGTGTGTGATTTGTTTTCAGAGGGAGAAGGGTGGAGTCACCTCAGTTACTCTGATCCCTCTAAGGAGAGATCTTAGGGCCAGGGCCCTTGGAGCGGGTGGGCAATTCAGAATGGATATCCCAAAGAAGGAGCTCTGTGGAGGATGGTGAATGACAAGTCATATGTCAGTGAGCTTCCCACCCCACCCCTTGCCCCTCTTGGTGTCCATTGATAGATACCATGTATAAAATAGATAACTAATGAGAACCTACTGTATAGCTCAGGGAACCCTACTCAGCACTCTGTGGTAACCTAAATGGGAAAGAAACCCAAAAAAAGAGGGGATATATGTATATGTATAGATAGTTCACTTTGCTATACAGTAGAGACTAACACAACATTGTAAAGCAAATATACTCCCAAAAAACTTAATTTAAAAAAATGTCAGTCAGCTTAACCTGTGACTCAAAGTCAAGCAGGCAGGCATTAGGAAGCTTCAGGCCTTATCATTCAAGCCCTTACCCTTGCCCTTTTATTAGTCTTTGCCTTGTGCTAAGCATAGTTCTAAGTGCTTAATACCCTTATTTCAGTGGTTCTCAAACTGGGGTTTAAGGATCCCAGAGGGACTAGGAATATCCTGGGAGAATGTAAGCATTTTATATTTTTACTTCAATAAGGTAGATATACCTTAGACCTATACTTGGCCATCTGATGCAAAGAGCTAACTCATTGGAAAAAACATAGTTTTTTTTCTTTTCCTTCTCAGCAGTGTCCAGGTAGTGAATTGTCTTTTGGTGCTGATTGTTTGATCCTGTTTATCGGACAAATTTGGATTTAAAAATGTGTGTCCCTACCTTAGGCAATGTGTAGTGGTGCCCTTTCATTTGCACGTGTGACCTCCAGACCTGTGCTTTTTCCTCCTACTCCCTGTCATATTGCTGATTTCTCTAAGATCATTCAAGCCACAACAGCACATCTCTGTTTACTTCCCATCTCCCTTTGTTAAGAACTATGGAAAAAATCAACTGCCTTGTAATTGGTTTGGAGAAACCTTTGATTTCATTTTTGCATAGGAGTCTCTGCCTCTCACGAATATTGTGGATTATCAATCACCTGACACAGAAGATCCTAGAAGCTGAAAGTGTGTGATTTGTTTTCAGAGGGAGAAGGGTGGAGTCACCTCAGTTACTCTGATCCCTCTAAGGAGAGATCTTAGGGCCAGGGCCCTTGGAGCGGGTGGGCAATTCAGAATGGATATCCCAAAGAAGGAGCTCTGTGGAGGATGGTGAATGACAAGTCATATGTCAGTGAGCTTCCCACCCCACCCCTTGCCCCTCTTGGTGTCCATTGATAGATACCATGTATAAAATAGATAACTAATGAGAACCTACTGTATAGCTCAGGGAACCCTACTCAGCACTCTGTGGTAACCTAAATGGGAAAGAAACCCAAAAAAAGAGGGGATATATGTATATGTATAGATAGTTCACCTTGCTATACAGTAGAGACTAACACAACATTGTAAAGCAAATATACTCCCAAAAAACTTAATTTAAAAAAATGTCAGTCAGCTTAACCTGTGACTCAAAGTCAAGCAGGCAGGCATTAGGAAGCTTCAGGCCTTATCATTCAAGCCCTTACCCTTGCCCTTTTATTAGTCTTTGCCTTGTGCTAAGCATAGTTCTAAGTGCTTAATACCCTTATTTCAGTGGTTCTCAAACTGGGGTTTAAGGATCCCAGAGGGACTAGGAATATCCTGGGAGAATGTAAGCATTTTATATTTTTACTTCAATAAGGTAGATATACCTTAGACCTATACTTGGCCATCTGATGCAAAGAGCTAACTCATTGGAAAAAACCACTGATACTGGAAAAGATTGAAGGCAAAGGGAGAAGTGGGCAACAGAGGACGAGATAGTTTAGATAGCATCACCAACTCAACGGACATAAATCTTAGTAAACTCTGGGAGATAGTGGAGGACAGGGAAGCCTGGCGAGCTGCAGACCATGGGGTTGCAAAGAGTTAGACATGACTTAACAACTGAACAACAACAATAATACCTTACAGATACTGTGGATTTGGTTCCAGACCACTGCAATAAGGTGGATATTGCAATAAAGCAAGTCACAAGGATTTTTTGATTTCCCAGTGTTTATAGTGGTTTTGTTTCCACTATCCTATAGTCTATTAAGGGTACTATAGCATTATGTTTAGAAAACAAAGTACATACCTTAATTAAAAAATACTTTATTGCTAAAAAACACTAACCACCATCTGAGTCTTCAGTGAGTCATAATTTTCTTGCATCAGAGGTCACTGATTGTAAGTCATTATAACAAATGTAATAATGATGAACAAGTTTGAAATATTGTAAGAATGACCAAATGTGTGACACAGGGACATGAAGCGAGCAAACGCTGTCAGAAAAATGGTGCCGACTGTCTTGCTCCAGGCAGGTTGCAACAAACCTTCAATTTGTAAAAAAAAAAAAAAAGAAAATCTGTGAAGCACAATAAAGTGAAGTCCAATAAAACAAAGCATGTCTATGATCTTCAAACATTTATATAAACATATCTGGCTGAGTCATCTAGATGGACATCTTATAACTGAATACCCATAATTTCAGGCACTTTTTGCTCTTGGGTTCTCACATTTTGTGGGTGTGTTGAAGCACTCTTTCATTGTCAGTGGCTATTGAGGAAAGCATGAGTCATAGGAAGTGGTCACAAACCCTAAACAACAGGGGCTGGCAGCTGATAAAAATGAGTGCAGCTGGGGGAGTGGAGTTGCGGTCAAAGAGAAGCCTGGGCTTGGGTTAGAGGGGCCACTATCCAGCTATAGACTCGGTGGCCTTGTGGGAAGGTAAGCTGCATGGAGTTATATCTAGCTATTCAAGGGAAGTTGGGAAGGCAGAATTCATGTGAAATGTATTGACAGTAATTAATTGAAAAAATGAATACTATGAGGGGCAAATGAAACATGTCAGCGGGCAACAGACAGCCTGCAGCCCGCCAGTGTGCCACGTTTAAGACTCAGGCTGTAGGTGAATTGAATCATTGTACAGCATATAGTAGGCCAGCGATGCCAAGCTCCAAAGAACCACATCCAGTTGCTAAAAGTGAATGTTTCAAGCAGCTGCATTAATTTCAGCCAAATAGCATCACTTATCACATTAATCAATTTTAATTTTGTTGGCTTGCTGTTTGTTCTTTTTTTTTGTCAACTTTCCTTTGGTTTTATAGTTGTGTAAGACTGTGTTTGTCAATATTTAAGACATGTCTTAAAGAATTCAAATCAACAGTGGGGATCTCTGAGATATAGTCATTTCTCAAGCCTGAGAAATGATGTCCTATCTCATCTAACATTCACACAAATCCTTGGTGGTGGTTTAGTCGCTGAGTTGTGTCTAACTCTTGTGACCCCATGGACTGTAGCCTGCTAGGCTCCACTGCCCATGGGATTCTCCAAGCAAGCATACTAGAGTGGGTTGCCATCTCCTTCCTGGGGGATCTTCCTGACCCAGGAATCAAACTCAGGCCTCCTGCATCACAGGCAGATTCTTTACCAACTTGAGCTACAAGGGAATACTAGCTGAGCCACCAGGGAAGCCCAAGAATACTGGAGTGGGTAGCCTATCCCTTCTCTAGCGGATCTTCCCAACCCAGGAATCGAACCAGGGTCTCCTGCCTTGCAGGCAGATTCTTTACCAGCTGGGCTACAAGGGAAATCATTCCTACTTTATAGATGAGAAAACTGAGACTCAAACTGAGAGAAAACTGGGACTCAAGCTGGTTAAGTGATCCGCTCAAACACACAGCTAATAAAAGGCAGAGCTGGGATTTGAACACAGCTCAGGACTGATGCCAAAGCCTGTGATTTCGACCCTGACTCCCAAATTAACAGCATTCGATCCCTGGGTTGGGAAGATCCCCTGAAGAGGGCATGGCAACTCACTCCAGTATTCTTGCCTGGAGAAACCCGTGGACAGGGGAGCCTGGTGGGCTACAGTCCGGAGGGTTGCAAAGAGTCGGACAGTACCGAAGCAATTTAGCAGCAGCAGCAGCAGCAGCACGTGTGAATGATACCATACTCTTTCCAAGTCCTCTCTTCTTGCTTTTGATCTCCCATTAGCATCTGCCAAACCAAATCCATGCAACTTCATAATTTAGATAGCTAAGACATGGGGGAGGTGTTACGATTTGGACAGGTGGGATTCAGGTCTCAGAGGGACCAGGAATTCAGAAGGGCTTAAGAGAACTGTGTGATCAGAACTGTTATCAACATCTCTCAGTTATGTTGCCAGTTCCTTCAGTTTTTGTGAACTGCCCTGGAAATACAAACACCATTTACAAACTTGCTTTTAGAGATAAATATCATGTAAGTTGCAATAAGTGTTTGGAACCACTTCAGTGTCATCTAAGCTGCCTGCATCAGAATCAGGTGTGCGGTTGGTGAGGAATCTGCTGAGAAGGTGGCGGGTTTGCATCCCATATGGGCGGCTTAGCTTCCTCTCTGTTCTGTGTCATACGTGGCACTTCTGGCTCCATCTGCGACTGTATGAATGAGTGCCTGGCATGTGAAAGGTTTAGCATAGATTCTTCAGCACACCTGGGGCAGGGAGACCTGAAAGAGGTAGCTGGCTAAAGACATTCAACGACGCACAGGAAAAACTGGAAAGGAGAGGCAGTCAAATGTTAGCCGTGGTTGTCTCAGTGCCATAATGCTATGGCATTATGGGAGATTTAAATTTTCTTCTTTATACTTTTCTACAAAATGAAACCTGTATATCGTTTTTGATATAAAGAAAATTATTTGGGGATGAAAGGAAACAGAATACATGAAAAAAATCTCTCCTGACAGTGGGGAAGGAGTTCTCTCGCCACACAGGGCCATCTGTTACATCTTCCTAAGTGGCCCACAGCGTAAGAAGACAATAGGAATCACAGATTGGATTCAGAGTAAATATGGACAATTGCGACAGCTGGAAGTGTGCCAAGGCATTTGTTAAAGGTGCAGGCAGCGCATGCTTCTTTGTTTCTTCCCCCATCGCCTCATATCCAGCTCTGAGCACGTTTTCCTCTCCTGTCCCTCAAGCTCAGGCTTCCCGCCTCCCTCCAGTGACTGGCACGGGAACAGGAAGTTGTGTGGCCCGTAAGCTCCTTAACCCACTGTGGCTGTCCCTGGTACTTGCTCTTTCGTCACTCGTGTTGCTTCCAGCATCAGTGTCTGTTGCCATATGTCCCCTCGGTGGGCACGTTCTCACACGACTGCCATAGTGTGGGCATATGGGCACTTGCCCTTGGAGTCTTTTGCTGCAACCAGTGGCTCCTTCTCCCAGGTGTTAATATAACTTTTCACTGGGGTCCCAGGCCCCCAAGTCTACAATCTCCCAGCCTCCTCCTGGCACTGGGGCTGCACCTCTCCCAGCCCTTCACCCTCCATCTCAAATCCCTAGGTTCCACCTCCTGGCTCCAACACATGCCCATTCAGGATAAGTCCCAACCCTTCCCAGACAGGTCCAGAAAGACCAAATAAGACCCAAGGGGTGCTGTCTTTTCAGCAGCCTTTAAAACACAGAAAAGCCCATCATTCTCAATGGGAGAAGGGGGCAGAATACTGAAGAACCTGGAAACCTGACTCTTCACTGTGAAGGAAGAAGAGGAGTTTGTTCTTATATTCTCATGCTCAGGAGTGTAAAGCAGCAGAATAAATCACTCTGCTGCTGCTGCTAAGTTGCTTCAGTCGTGTCCAACTCTGTGCAGCCCCATAGACGGCAGCCCACCAGGCTCCCCCGTCCCTGGGATTCTCCAGGCAAGAATACTGGAGCGGGTTGCCATTTCCTTCTCCAGTGCATGAAAATGAAAAGTGAACGTGAAGTCGCTCAGTTGTGCCCGACTCTTAGTGACCCCATGGACTGCAGCCTACCAGGCTCCTCCGTCCACTAAGTGGGTGCTTATATGAAAACTAAATATGCAACTAAATTACTTCAAATGCCCTAGTGTGTCTGGGGATGGGGGTGAGGAGGGGGACCATTGCTTCCTCACAACATATTCTTCCAATGTTGTGTCTCTTCAAAAATTTTAATTGTGGTAAAATACACATAACACAAAATTCCCATTTTAACCATGTTAAAATGTACAGGTTAGTGGCATTAAGTGCCTGACATTTTGAGCAACCATCACCACTGTCTATCTACTTTTTCATCTTTTCAAACTGGGAAACTCTGTGTCCATTAAACACTAATTCCCTTTTCATGGCTCCTTCCAGCCCCTGGCAACCACCATTCTACCTTTTGTCTCTATGACTTCGATTACACTACCTCCATAGGTGGAATCATATAGCACCTGTCTTTTGATGATGAGCTTATTTCCTTTAGCATAATATTTTCAAGGTTCGTCCATCCTGCATATGTGTCAGAATTTCTTTCCTTTTTAAGCCTGAATAATATTCCATCTCAATAGTCCAATAGTATTCCATAATGTATAGACCACATTTTGCTTACCCATTTATCCATCAGTGGACAAGGACCGCTTCTACCTTTTGGCTATTGTGAATAATGCTGCTATGTATATGGATGTGTAAGTATCTCCTCAAGTCCCTGCTTTCCATTCTTTTTGGCTTCAATAACTTTTTTGAAAATTCTATGTCAATATAATGGCCATTAAGTCTATGTTGAAATATCAGAAGGTAAATTAAGAAGTGAAATGCAGAAAAGCTGGTGCAGGGGCTACTCCTTTCCACCCTCATTCTTTGGCTGATGGCTCCAGCTCAGTAAGCTTATTCTGCCTCTGACAATGAATCTCTCAGTGATTCACTAGACAGGTCATCAAAGTTAGGCAAATAAGAACACTGGGAAGAGCTCCTTCCTGATGGTCCAGTGGTAAAGATTCCGTGTTCCCAGAGCAAGGGGCCCAGGTTCTATCCCTGGTCAAGGAATTAGATCCTACATGCTGTAACTAAGACCTGATGTAGGAAAAAAAAAAATTTTTTTTTTTAAAGGAAAGAACACTTAGAAGAGATAAAGAGAACTAGGGGTTTTCAGGTTGTTCAGGAGCAGACTCAGGTGCCTTTTCCCTGATCTCAGATAATCTTGATGAATTCCTATTTGAACATCAAGTGTCAACCACAGGACTCTCCAGGGCCTAGGCTATGTATGATACTGGCTTGCCACTTTCCAGGTAGTATAACATCAACCAAAGCAGAAGGAAAACTCATCAAGGTGTAAATATAAGGCAGAAAAAATAGACACTCACTGTCTCCACACCTAGGCTGCCCCACCCTAAAAAGGGACATGGCTTTAATAAACATCTCTGGACCTTTTTTTTCAGTATACTCTTTTTTTGTCAAACCAAGTAATTGAAACATTTTTAATAGCTTCAGCATTAACAAAAATGGGACCAAGTTTGTATTTATTTTTATTTTTAGAGAAGTAAACCAGGCATCTGAAATTTAAAAGGTACTAACTCACTGAATTCCTGCATAGGTTTTCTTATGTAACTCTGCTTTTCCCCAAACAACCAGGGCAAAGGGAGAGAGCTGGAATCTTTGGAGTCACACTTTAACACGGCTGTTACTCAAGATGTCAGGTTAAAAAGTCAGCTTGACTTGACAGGTAAATCTTCATAAATATTATTTTTATTTGAAAGCACACTGAATATATTATAAAGAGGAAGACAGATCTTCCATTCAGAAGACTAAGAGGAAATTGAAACTTAAAGCAAGCCATGTGGGTCAGGAGCCCAATATGGAGGACCAAGGGGGTGATCTTACAGACATTCTCTAGGGAACAGCAGCCGGTCTGCTGATAGATGGAACGTGTCGGAGTCCTTGGCAAAGGAATTTCTATTGAATCTGAAGTTGTTTGGACTCTTTTGAAAATACTGGTATTAATCCAAGTCTATTATTACCACTGCATTTTCATTTCCTCTTCTCTTTTATGTTTATATTTCTTGTTGTCCACACTAGTCCTGAATGGTTTACCTGCCATTCTACATACAAGCAAAGCAAATATTTTTAACCACAGTGAGGTCACATCCTAATATTATTCACAGGCCTTTTGTTCATTCTGAGTCAGAGGAAAAATTCTCCTGTTCTTCACGTAGATCTTAATTGGGCTTGAATAGAAAAATAATTTGAGTTTCTCCTTTAATATTTAGGAGACACCATACTGTGCTAACATTTACCTTGGAGTTCAAATGATTTTGCTAGAGTAGTGGATGGAGGGACATTTGCCCCCGATTATCCCTCTTTTTCTCTGTCTTTTCTTGTTCTCTTTCCAGGCCACTTTTCCCCAAAGAGAGTCATGGGCAGTCAAAATTCACCGTGGAGCCCTTCCTGCAGTGCCTGTGTGGAGTCTGTCCTTCTCTCGCTCCATGGCAAACCTGTCATCTAGTGGTTGGTGCTTTTTCCTCACCTACATAGTGAAGCTGATTATTTATTACAAACTTGGTCCAAGGCCTAATTTCTGCTCCTAACACCCTGTCATCTTTGGATGAACTGTGCTGTTTAAGGGCCAAGATTATAATGAAACACTGGCTTGACAGTTCATAACAGTGGGAATTAGGAAATACAGGCGATATTGTCTTCAACTTCATTAAACAAAGATGTTTAACATACTTAGCACCACTGTTTCTGAGCTATGGGTGGAGGTTGCCTCCTTTCGTCCACTGTTAACTGGGATCCTCATTTTATCGAATACAGCTCATTTATCAGCCCAAATGTCCTTGTTTCAATTCTTTTAAAATACCACCTTGTCTAAGAAGTTCACTGACATTAAATAGAAGTGAAACAACGATCTTCCTTCCTTATTCTGTTTTCTTGGAACAGTTTCTCACCTCACAGCACCCAAACTGAAACCAGCTATTAACTTCATCTCAGATGGGTTCCTCTTGTCTATAAATATGTTCCTCTAGTGTTTCCTAGAACATAAGTGGTTGAAGACATCAAGACTGAGCTGGCACAGAAGATATTAAAGAAAAGGAACTTTGCCTTATTTGATTTTGTATGTTTCAAAGGGCCCAGTACATAATTGATGCTAATTATGGGGTGGATGAATTAATGTAACAATAAACAGGCTACTGATTTATCAAAACACTCTGAGATGCTTCATAAGACCCCTACCAGTTTTTAGGGCTATTGAAGACTGTGCCTGTGTTTCAAGAAAGAAAGTATAAAAACAACTTGGACCTTGGACAAATAGTAACAAAGCCAGACAAACCCAGCTCTGAAATGAGCAGTGGCAACAATCCAGACATTGATTTCTTAGTATCTGGACATTTCCAGGAATGATGAGATGCTGCTTTGATAGTGATTCCAAATTGCTGCTTCTTGTCACTTAGCTTCTACATGATAATATTTTTTTTCTAACCCCAAACCACAATGGTCAGAACCACAGAACATACTGTAATAAGAGACACGTGCCCTGCCATGGCGTTTCTCAAAGTGGGTCCCACCTAGTGACAGTCCCAGGAGCTATCTGTATCCGAAAGTGTTTGAGGGCCAGCTGAATTGTCACATATTATACCCTCATCCAGAGAATTACAACATACAGTTCTATATCAAAGACAGTTCAGGAGTTTGGGATGAGCATGTACACACTGCTGTATTTAAAATTATTAACAAGTACCTACTGTATAACACATGGAACTCTGCTCAATGTTATGTGACAGCCTGGATGGGAGAGGGGCTCAGGAAAGAATGGATACATGTATATGTATAGCCGAGTTCCTTTGCCATTCCCCTCAAACTATCACAACATTGTTAATTGGCTATACCTCAATACAAAATAAAACATTTTAAAAAATGACTGAGAATTTGACCTGCTAAATATATTTGATCACAGAGACCTATTTTCATATAATATCTATCACTTTCACACAGAGCCCACTCTAGGAAAAGCAGTTCAGCCTGAAGTTTACTGATAGTGTTTTCATACACACGGAGCAGAGATTTGCACCTGTGAGAGGTCCGCTCCAGGAGAGACATGCAGACTTGGCTACCAGCACATTTTCCCTTCTTATCCTGAAAGGGGCCTTGACCATCTGCCAGAGGAGTCGCATTTAGCCACACAGCCTACAAGTGAGGCTTGGCAGGTAGACCAGAAAGACCAGAAAGTGGGTGGCTTGGGGCGTAGTCTTGTAAAGGCTGGCAACCATGGGGTAGAACTGCCAACCCCTGGCCTGGGTTAAGTGTGCCCTCATTCCTAGAGACACAGCACTATTCTATTAGTCAGGAATAGGGTCTTGGCCTGTCACAGGGATGGGTGGTCGCCCTGGCAGCACAGCCAACACTTTGTCGAGCACCAGGTCAGAGGCTGGCACACATCCTATGAATATTGGATTTGAGAGCCTAGTCACGGGATTTGCTATTACTCTGAAATAGGTCTACAGCCTAGCAAAGGAGACAGAAATGTGCACAGATTTCCTCTACAAAATGCAAACAGTCTCAGGGGTTGCCAAGGTTTCTAGGGCAAAGTAGGTGAAACAGGGTTTCCAGTCCTGACTGCAGAGAGCTATGGTGTCCTACACAGCTGCATCCCTGTGGCCTTCCTGGTGTGGTCAGGTGCTAGACTGATGTGTTTTAAGCTGTGTTTCTTCACCCTCTGCCTTCCTACCCTGTGTCCTTTCCTCATCAGTCAGCCCAACACTCAGTTTGTCTCACAGATGAAGAGACCTTGTAGAGAGCTGAGTGATATGTTGACGAGTCGGTTCTTAGCTTTTCATTTTTAAAAGCCTAAGCCTCAGGAACAGCGAAAAAACAAACAAACAAACAAAAAAAACAAAAAAACCCCACAGCATGAAGCACACATTTGGAAGAATACCCAGTGAGGGGGCAGAGTTTATTCCCCTCCCTACTTCCTCACCCAAACGGGAACTCTCCCAGCTGGGGAAGGGAGAGGAAGGAGTGGGCAGACACTGATGTGTCCCGGAGGTGCACTGTGCTCTGCATGCAGGGAGGAGAAGGGCTGACAGAAGAATCCAGAAGGTGAGAGGAACTGAAGTGTGTAAATTTGTGGAAGGGGCAAGATGGCAGAGAAGATGTTTACAGACTCTCGAGTTCTCTGTGAGAACCACTGGGTTCTCAGGTGCCCAGGAATGGCACTAAACTCACAGAGAGAGCGAGCAGGGAGGGGATGGAACAAGGGGCACTTGGTGGTGAATCAACAACCCAAACAACAGGCAAACACATTCAACAATCTGAAGGGGTGGAGAGGCTCCCCCAGGGTGGGGGTGGTCCTTAGAGAGGATTTAGGCAGATCTGTATGATACAGCATAGTCAGACCCCAACCCACTTCCAGACCTCCAGTCCCAGAAATCAGTCCTGGCTTCCTTGTTCCCCACCATCCCCCAGGTCTGGTCCTGGTTAGTGCCAACACAAACAGATGCCCATGAAGACTAGATGTGACTCATATATGCGTGTGACCCAACTCCTTGGGAACTTTGACAATCTCAAAGGAAGGGGCAGTGGGAGAGGAGGAAAGTTGAATTATTAAAATTCAATTTCTGTCTCCCTATGCCCCCCAAAAAGAGGCTTAGGATAGAAATTAATTTCTGCCAAAGCAAAAGAGAGCTTCATTTCATGCACACTTGTTTGTGGGCTAAGATTCGTGTTTAATATGCTAAAATAGACAGTGATCGAATCCTCAATAACATGATTACTTCTGTTTTGACAACTTATTCTTTATCACGCTGAATAGTGACAGAAAAAGGGTATAGCCTCATGGAACTCAGAGACAGACACGCATACACACAACACACATGTAGACACAGGCACACACATAACCACTACCTGTAAACACATACACTAGAGACACAAAGATACATATACAATAACATTTTGTATCCACAGACAGACACATTTACCAAAGAGAACCTCCTCACACACACACAAACACATCCCCACTCCCCCGAATAAATGTGAAGAACGGATAACACAGGCCTTTATACAAATGATCCAGGCATAACTACTAGAGCAGAATGACCCGTGGCAACTGCTGTTAGATATCAAACACGTGTTTCCCATTTTGTTCCCATTTAATCCGTCTTCTCTGACCATGGACTCAATCCACATTCCAGTGGGAGAAGGGGTGGAGAGGCTCCCCCAGGGTGGGGGTGGTCCTTAGAGAGGATTTAGGCAGATCTGTATGATACAGCATAGTCAGACCCCAACCCACTTCCAGACCTCCAGTCCCAGAAATCAGTCCTGGCTTCCTTGTTCCCCACCATCCCCCAGGTCTGGTCCTGGTTAGTGCCAACACAAACAGATGCCCATGAAGACTAGATGTGACTCATATATGCGTGTGACCCAACTCCTTGGGAACTTTGACAATCTCAAAGGAAGGGGCAGTGGGAGAGGAGGAAAGTTGAATTATTAAAATTCAATTTCTGTCTCCCTATGCCCCCCAAAAAGAGGCTTAGGATAGAAATTAATTTCTGCCAAAGCAAAAGAGAGCTTCATTTCATGCACACTTGTTTGTGGGCTAAGATTCGTGTTTAATATGCTAAAATAGACAGTGATCGAATCCTCAATAACATGATTACTTCTGTTTTGACAACTTATTCTTTATCACGCTGAATGTGACAGAAAAAGGGTATAGCCTCATGGAACTCAGAGACAGACACGCATACACACAACACACATGTAGACACAGGCACACACATAACCACTACCTGTAAACACATACACTAGAGACACAAAGATACATATACAATAACATTTTGTATCCACAGACAGACACATTTACCAAAGAGAACCTCCTCACACACACACAAACACATCCCCACTCCCCCGAATAAATGTGAAGAACGGATAACACAGGCCTTTATACAAATGATCCAGGCATAACTACTAGAGCAGAATGACCCGTGGCAACTGCTGTTAGATATCAAACACGTGTTTCCCATTTTGTTCCCATTTAATCCGTCTTCTCTGACCATGGACTCAATCCACATTCCAGTGGGCCTCCATCTGGAGTTCCTCACCGAAGTCTGAAAATGCACATTTCCAACTTTGGCTCAGTTTCCAGTGAGAGCAAGAAGGAAGTATATGCCCTAAAGTAAATTTCAGGATCTGTTAAATCTGTAAAAGTGGATCAGATCAGAGACTGAGAGCCTGTGCCAAAGTGCTGACCTATCCAGAATAAGACACAACTGTCGGTACTTTTGGTACCTACCTCTCAGAATAAAACTACTTGAAATCACACACACACACATGCGTGCATACACAGACACTTCCTTCTTTATACCTATTTAGTTTGTCTGTACCACCCATTGCCTGTTGGTGCCTCATGATTAGAATTGTCATGGGTATTAATCAGCATCTACCACAGCAGCAAAAGTAGGGTCACGTGTCTTTGATTTTCTACATCAGATTTCATCTGTTCTGGGGCAGAGGGGGGTTGGTCTCCGCTACTATGGTAGACACTGATCCTGTGGTCACATCCCCTACATCCATCCATACTCTCCATCCCTCCCTAATTTTTAGCTTGACACATGGACATAAGCTTGGCTGAGACGCCTCTGGAGAATGTCAGCATCCTAGGAATAATGAGAAGACAATATGGAAGAACCTTGAACTCCCAACAACATCACAGGGCAAGCTGCCAGCCCAGCATGAACTGTCACATGAAACAGATACACTCTTTCATTTCAGGTATTGTTATTTAAGGAGTCTGTCAAAACTGCTTATACTGCATCCCGATTAATACTAGATTCAAGGTCTTTGAGTTTGAATGTCCTTCAAGAACAGAAGAGAGAGCCTTGTGTCCATGAGTTGGAGAGTTAGAACTGAAACCTCCTGCTGAAAGCAGAGCCCCTTCAGGGCTACATACTGAATGAGCCAGTTAGCCAGATAAAATCCATTCAGAGCAATTGGAAATGACAGGGAAAGCTGCCTGCCTTTGACTTGGCTTTGCATGCAGAAAATGTACTTCATGATTATCCTTAACTCCACTTGTACTGAGGCTTTAAATTTGCATTGCTTCATGTCTGGTGAAAGTAAAGAACGTAAAACTTGGTCTGAAGCCAGGGATGCCCCTGAGACATCAGGCAGAAGCAATGGCAGAACCTCCACCTCCCCAAAGTACACATCTTTAGCCCTGACTGAGCAGACAGACCCCCGCTGGAATGAGATTACAAAACACAGACGTGAGAACAGGATCCGCCATGGGCAAGAGGCAGTAGGCAGAGCAAAACAGCCTGGTCTTCATTCCTTAGTCTTTTCCATTGTTATGTGCTTGGCCCCAGCCTGCAAAGACTCCCGTGCCAGTCTGAGGTCCAGGGACATTTGTGAACTGGAACCCTGGAATGAGGACTCTAGCCTCTGGGTGCAGCAGGCACATGGCCCTCTGAGGTCCTGCTGTGAACCCAGAAACTCAAAGAGAGCGTGGCACGTCCCTCTTCAGACAGCAGGCTTCAGGCTGCTTTCCTTTCTTGGGAGGACATTTCACACACAGAGACAACAACATTTGGACAATACATCTTTCCCAGGGCTCAAAGGCTTTATGCCATTCCGAGTGGGAATGTGGGGACCTCCCTGGTTGTCCAGTGGCTAAGACTCTGTGCTCCCGATGCAGGGGGCTCAGTTTCGATCCCTGGTCAGGGAAATGGAGCTTCAAATGCTCAGTGAAGATCAAATATTCCACGTGCCACAGCTAAGACTCAGCATGACCAAATCAAAATAGATAATTATTTGAAAAGGAGGGTGAATGGGGAACACTTACTCTTCTGCAGTAGATAACAAAACAAAAAGTGGTATCTGAACAGATTATTCTGTGGTCCTCTCTTTCAGATCCTTTGGAAAGGACGTCCTCCTCTCTAGTTGTTACTTCGGATGGAGACGTGGCTTCTGAAGTGGAGTCTCCGGTTCCTTCTGCCTGATGCACTTCTCCCTCACTCTTGGCGGCTCTATACTATTCAGTCCAAGTGCCACCTCTTCTCAGAAGACACCTCAGGCCTCTGGTGGTGCTCAGGTAACAGTCAGTAAAAATAATACTATGTATTTACTTAGCATTTACGTTTCCCCCAAGCACTTTGTACACAGTATCTCATTTCAACTTCCCAACATTTTTATGAGATTGGTGAAATTATTTTCCTTTTACAGATGGGGAAACTGAGGTACAAGATTAAACAAGCCGTTCAAAGACACACAGGAAGTGATAGAGTTGGGATTCAAACCTATAGGTCTAGTTTCAGAGCCCAGCTGCCTGGGTTTGGATAAGGATTTGGTTGCAAATGGTCTGTCTGGGAGGTGACTCCAGGAAGCCCAGGTGATGGGGTGGGAAAGTGAGAGAGAGAAGGAGGAAAGCAGTGCCTAAGGGGGTCACCACTGCAGACAATAGGGGGCTCAGGCCTGCTGCAAACAGAAGGGCAGAGGAAACCATCCCTCAGAACTGCTCACCCAGGAGTGCAGGGG
This sequence comes from Madoqua kirkii, assembly GCA_006408675.1. NCBI lineage: Eukaryota > Metazoa > Chordata > Mammalia > Artiodactyla > Bovidae > Madoqua > Madoqua kirkii. The sequence continues at coordinate 14,410 of SJYC01039838.1, read as the reverse complement.
CCGGGGAGCTGGCGCCATAAATGCAGTCGCTCGTCTGGTGAAGGTGGGTCCTCAGGGACCTAACCCCTCAGCCCTCTGCTCTGTCCTGTGCCTCGGCTGAGCACACTTCTCCAGGAAGAGGAGCACAGGCACTTGAGCAGAAAGCTAGAGACAAGTACAGAAATGGTCCCCAGAAGCTGTAGGAGATACCCAGGCCAGGGTGGGCCAAGCGGATACGGGCCGGGCACCAAGAGCATCTGCTGAACCAGCCGCTCGCCCATCATGTTCTGCTGCCTCCTCACCTTCCTTCTATTATAATGGCATTTGTCACCTTCTTGTCAAGTGGATTTTCTGCCTCTTTCCTCATTAATCAGAATTCTTGATTTTAAGTGGAAAAAAAAACAACACACCCAACTTTAGTCCATTTTTAAAAGGGAGTTTGTTGGTTAATGTAACTACAAAGTTGGATATCCATCCACCCATCTAGGAGGAGGTGTGTGCTGCTGGGCCAGGGACTCTTGAGATGCAGTCACACCCTTGCCCTGACTCTCTCTCTTTCCCATTTTTTGGCGCTTCTTTCCTCTAGGTAGGCTCTAATTTCAGGCAAGATTTTTCCATGAGGTGGAAAAGGCAGCTCCTAGTCTCTCCAGTCTAATGCCGTTTTTACCTTACTGTCTCAGGTACAGAGTCTTTCCTTAGTTCCAGTAAAAGTTCTAGGGAAGGACTTTCCTGGTGGTCCAGGGGCTGAGACTCTGCGCTTCCAATGTAGGGGCCCTGGGTTCCATTCCTGGGCAGGGAACTAGATCCCACATGCTGCAAAATAGACTGAAGATCCTGTGTGCAGCAAGAAAGATCCAGCCCAACCAAATAAACACATATATGTTCTAGGGAAGGATTTAAATGGCTGATGTCAGGTCACATGTACATCTATGAACCAATCACCATGGCGCTCTGATAAGCCAAGCCTGGTCATATGCCCATCCCTGGAGCCAGGGGAGGTGAAATTAGCACTCCTAGATCCACACTGTGAGTTGGACTCCACACATGGAGATGCTGGGCAGAAGAAAGTGAGCATCCCCTCCACTCACCTTCACGGCGAGACCTACAGCTTCTTCAGTGTAAGAACTCTGGTTTCACCTCGTATTGCCAGCTCCTCACCTAGCACATAGAAGGTGCTGACTATCATTTGCTGAACAAATGAATGAGGCTCAGCAGCATTCTGAACATCCACAGGGCATCCACGAGGCTTTGTGAAGTTGTTCTAGGACATCCTGAGCTTAGGGTTCTCCCAGGGTTATGTTACTGGCACAGGTGTCTGTTGAATTCAGACCTGCTCTAACTTCTCTGCTTGATCTCCTCCTATGTATTAAGGTCCTCACCTTGAAGGCCCCTTCCTCAGAGACCCCTTTCCACCTCCTCAATGAGCCTCAATGAGCCCTCCTGCTATAGGCTCCCAGGACATCTCATCCATCCCCTTTGTTAGATTCATCACCTTATTGTAATTGCTTGTTTCACTGCAGACCTTCCCTGCTACCTTGCGAGCTCATGGGGGTAAGGGAACTGTGGGATGCTTTAATATTCTGTGCACATCGGCTGGGTATCCTGCAATTCAGTTCAGTTCTGACAGTAACTACCCAGAGTTAGCACAGACCCCACAGGTTAAAAGCTCAGTCCCACAAAACTACCTCTGTTTTAGATGCCAGTTGCAAGTCCCAGACCACCTGCACTTTTGACCAATCAGCTATAAATCAGGAGTTCCCACAACCCCCTCCTTGGGTTTGATAATTTAAAAAATTTACTAGATTCTAGTACATGTACTAAAATTTACTAGATAATTTACTAAAATTTACTAGATAATGTACTAAAATTTAGTAGAATTTATTGTGAGTTTAGAAAAGCTCACAGAACTCAGAAAAACACTTTCCTTATATTACTGGTTTATTATCAAGGATACAAATGAATAGCCAGAGGAAGAGGTACATAGAACGATGCCTGGAAGAGCCTTGAGCACAGGAACTTTTGTCCCCATACAGTTGGGGTGGGCCACCCTCCCAGCAGGGGCATTAAATATTCATATTCAAGAGTTTTTATAGAGCTTGACCTCTAGACACCAAATTCCTAGGATTTTGGAAGTTCAATGCCAAAGACCAGAGACAAAAACCAAATATGTTTCAAACTGGTGTGGCCACTATGGAAAATAATATAGAGCTTCCTTTAAAAACTAAAAATAGAGTTACCATATGATCCAGCAATCTCACTCTTGAGCATATATCTGGGGAAAAACTCTAATTCAAAAGAATACATGCACCCCAATGTCATAGTAGCACTATTTACAATAGGCAGGATGTGGAAACAACTTAAATGTCCATATAATGGAAAATGTCCAGATGAATGGACATCCATATGAATGGATAAAGAAGATGTGGTACATGTATACAATGGAATATTACTCAATCATCAAAAAGAATGGGGGGAGAAAAAGAATGAAATAATGCCATTTACAGCAATATGGATGGGCCTAGAGATTATCATACTAAATGAAGTCAGACAAAGACAAATATCATATGACATCACTTACATGGGGAATCTAAAAGATGCCCCAAATGAACTTATTTACAAACCAGAAACAGACTCACAGACATAGAAAACAAATTTGTGGTTACCAAAGGGGAAAGGGGTGGTGGTAAAGATAAATTAGGAGTTAGCGATTAGCAGATACACACTTGATGCTGTTGTTGTCTATTCACTAAGTGGTGTCCGACTCTTTTGTGACCCCCACGGGATGTAGCCTGCCAGGCTCCTCTGTCCATGGGATTTTCCAGGCAAAAATACTGGAGTGGGTTGCCATTTCCTTCTCCAGGGAAATTTCCCAACCCAAGGATCAAACTGGAGTCTCCTGCATTGGCAGGCAGATTCTTCACCACTGAGCCACCAGGGATGCCCAACAGCTACACAACATACAAACAACAAGGTCTTACTGTGTAGCACAGAGAACTATATTCAATATCTTGTAATAACCTACAACATAAAAGAATACATATACACACACACATATCTGAATCACTTCCCTCTATGCCTAAAACTAACACAACATTTTTTTAGGTTATTTATAACACAACTTTGTAAATCAACTATGTATGTGTGTATGAGTCGCATAGTCATGTCCAACTCTTTGCAGTCCCATGGACTGTAGCCAGCTAGGCTCCACTGTCCGTGGAATTCTCCAGGCAGAATACTGGATTCCCTTCTCCAAGGGATTTTCTCAACCCAGGAATCAAACCCCAGATCTCCCACATTGCAGGCAGATTCTTTACCATCTGAGCCACCAGGAATGCCCATACATCAACTATACTTCAATACAAAGGGGAAAAAATCCCAAACACACTTCCTATTGCACCACAGGAAAAAGCTGAGCGTGTTCATGTGCCATGCCTAGCACACAGTAGGCCTGCAGCCAGTATTTGTTCAATGAATGAATGAGCTCACAAATGAATACATTATTTCCTCTGACATATGGAAGAAGCTCCCCTAGGTGCTAGGGAGGAAGAACTGAGCCTTGGCCCCGGATTCCGCTTGGGTAATTAAAAACCATTCCTGCCAGCTTTCCAGGAGAACCCTGGGTGGATTCGGAAGTGTGTCTTTCTTCACTACAAGAGAAGCGGGATTTGAGTTGGCTCCCGGAAGGGCTGGTCCTAATGGCACCCCAGGGGAAGCAGCTGTCTTTGGGATAAAAGCCACCTGGTTCCTAGTTTCCAGGCCAGCCCTAGAGTCCCCCTCCTCCCCCTGGGAAAGACAGCCTTAGGGGGGCTTCAAGGAGGCTCAGGAACCTGTGACCAGCAGCTTCCTGGTAAATTAGTCTGGGGAAAAAGAGATCCAAACCCACTGGGAGAGCAGTTCAACAGGATTATATAGTCACAAAACTGAAGAGAACTTTTTTTTTTCTGAGAAACACCTTCCCAGAGGTATTGAGGTAGAACGAAATCAACAAAATTCCAAATAGAGAATGTCTATCAGGAGGTTGGGAGGACGGGGGACAAATAACCATATTAATGATTCTATTCAGTCACTTTCCCATCTGTTGTCTTAAAAACAGTAACAACAACAAAAATCAAAGACAGGCCTGTTATTTCTGCTCTTGCCAACACCAAAAAGTGTGACTACCATCACAAATGAGAAAGCTGGGTCTTATTTCATTGACATTAATGCTCAAAGGGTTATAAAGACAAGATGGTATTCAAAGGATATAAAATTTGAAGATATTTTCATCAAATAATGTCAATAAAAATAAATGTAAAAAATTAAAACTTTAAAATGTTTTCAAATATATATTTGTCTTTTGAAACTTCAAGATTTATTTTTAAAATCCAAAGGCAAAATGCAAATTACAATACAGAAATGCTAAAAATTTGAGTCAAATTATTTAAATAAAATTATCTTTTAAAAGTAAAACTATTCATGATTCTCTAGTGTTCAACGTCCATTGAGTCACCAGCTTAAGAAATGTGTCACATTTCACTCACATTCTGTCCAGACCTATATAAAGTTATCTTAAAGTAACGTAAGTTGTTTAATATTCCAGAATGTTCTCCAGTTGCCACGTGTATCTGTTGTAAACACTGTGCCAAGCTGAGAACCCCCAGACTAAGAACAAGGAATTGAAACTCAAAGAGAAGCCAGGATTCCTGGCTGCACCAGAAACTGATACTTTGTTATGCAAGAGTCCAAGACATTGATGCTCTCTGAGAGGAAGGCTTTGACCAATTAATTGATTTGTCATTTTTTTAAATTTAAATACTTAGGCAACTCAAATCGTAGCACTCCAAGAAGCGGTGCCCACCTGAGCTAGGAACAGCAGAAGCCCTAAACCTTCCTTTGGTGGACACACAAGGCCAACATGGAGGTCTGGGGCCTGAGGTGTGCTGGTCATCATAGGGGCTATCGAGGGGTATAGGTCACCTTCTGCTTGCACAGATCCTGGGATCCCCAGAGACAGAATGGCTGTGTGCTTTTTAATACCTTTTTTTTTTTTTTTTGGTGTGGTTTTTGCAATTCCCAGGTGGCGCTAATGGTAAAGGACCTGCCTGGAAATGCAAGGTACATAAGAAACACAGGTTGAATCCCTGGGTCCAGAAGATCACCTGCAGGAGGGCATGCCAATCCACTCCAGTTTTCTTGCCTGGAGACTCCCATGGACAGAGGAGCCTGGCAGGCTGTGGTCCATAGGGCCATGAAGAGTCAGTCATGACTGAAGCAACTTGGCACACACACATGTGCTATTGGGGTCCTTGAAAGCAAGAGTGGACAGATTTTTTTCTATAAAGGACCACACAGTATGTATTTTTGGTTTTAGTCTCTTTTGCAATTAGTGCTCAGTGCTCAGACACCTGCAGGAGGGCATGCCAATCCACTCCAGTTTTCTTGCCTGGAGACTCCCATGGACAGAGGAGCCTGGCAGGCTGTGGTCCATAGGGCCATGAAGAGTCAGTCATGACTGAAGCAACTTGGCACACACACATGTGCTATTGGGGTCCTTGAAAGCAAGAGTGGACAGATTTTTTTCTATAAAGGACCACACAGTATGTATTTTTGGTTTTAGTCTCTTTTGCAATTAGTGCTCAGTGCTCAGTCATGTCCAATTCTTTGTGACCCTTTGGACTGTCTTTTGCCAGACTCCACCATCCTTGGGATTCTCCAAGCAAGAATACTGGAGTGGGTTACCATTTCCTCCTCCAGGGGATCTTCCCAACCCAGGGATCAAACACAAGTCTCCTGCATCTCCTGAATTAGCAGGTGGATTCTTTACCACTAAGATACCTATTCCAATTACTGTGCCCAATTCCACTCTTGAGTACGAAAGTGGCCACAGACAATTCCTAAGTGAACAAGCATGGCTGTATTCTCATAGAGAGTTATTTGCCCAAACAGGCTGGATTTGGTCTAGTTTGCAGGCTACTAGTTAACTAACACACTAAATAACTAATACACCTGGTCCTGAACAAGGGCCTCTCTTCCCTGAATCTAAAGGCAGCCCAGACTGTTACAGTTCCACAATCTCTTGAATGTAAGCATTTCTAAAGCAATGGATTTAGAAGAAATGTGAAACCTCTGTGTTCATCTCCTAGATGAGATTGCTGGTGGTCATGGTTACATGACCTTGGACAAATCCTTTAATCCCTCTCAGTCTTGGTTTCTTTATCTCCAAAATGATTAACTTGCTCCATCTAGCTCTCCTAGAGGATTGTTGAGAAAGTCAAAGCAATGACGATGATAATGATAATGACGGTAACAGTATTTTTCATTTGCAAAGTGCTGGATAGTTTTCCAAAGTATTTTTCATGAAACCCTTGCAAGAATCTCATGAGGTAATTAGTTTCAACCCCACTTTTACATATATTGAAATTGTGAGGCAGAGTAAGTGACTTGTTGAAGGACTCCCAACTGGTAACTCAAAACCATATGTCTTAATTCCTAGTATAGGGCCACTTTTCCTGCAGCTCTGAGGGACTTCCATGTAAATAGTAAAGGCAATGTAAAACCAGTGGTATTTGAAACTTTATGTGTTTCATCTTGGATCATTGAATCTCTGGGTTATGATTCTCCTAATACTTAAACATATCATAGACACTAGACATTCTCCCAAAATGTCTGTGACACTTTTGAGTTATTAGTGAATAAGTACGATTTATACCTATACCTACTGGCTATGCCAATAGGAACAGACAACCTGCCAACTATATTAATTTCTCCCCTTGTGGGCGCGTTCATTAGACTGCAATGAGCGAGTTCACTGCCAGCTCAGCAGTTGGTTACATAAGCACAGCTTCCTCTTTTTATCTTCCCTCCTAAAAATGACTCTCACCTACAGGATCAACACACACTTTGAGAATGACACTTGAGAAACTCTCCTCTACGTGTGTGGTTCAGTGATGAGACCTGGTGTTGCCTCATTTGTGCACTGTGGCTCTTTGCCAAAGGACACAAATTTTGTGATTGTAAATTCCAAGTCAAAATTTGATCTCTTTCATTCCAGTGGAATTACAATTTGTCTAAAAGCTCTACAACTGGATTGTTTGATGCTGAACATTTAGAAATGGTTCAGATTTTGCTTGTTTTTACACTAGAAGGGCAGGATAAGAATTATGTTCATCACTCATTAATAAAATTTGACTCTCTCTGATGTCTTCGATCTTATAGGCTCTATGCTTCCTAGTAGTTAACTGCTCCCTGACAATGTTTGTCCTTTCCCACATTGATTTGGCAGTTTTAATCTTACAAAGCTCTGCTGTCTACTGTGGTAGCCATAGATCACGTATGGTTACTTAAATTTAATAAGTTTGGAAATTCACTTCCTCTAACCGAATTTCAAGTGCTCTCAGCAGCTTGTGTGGCAATGGCCGGACTGTACTGGGCGGCACAGATATAGGACTCTTCTATTTTTGCAGTATCTTCTACTGGACAGCAGTGCATAATCGATTTAGAAACTAACTTGACAAACTTCATAATCTGGTACTAATTCATCTCAGAATTGCTCTTGTCCCACACATACTTTCTTCTTTTAAATCATTAATACTAATATAAAACTAAGACCAAGATTGCCAGTGATTACAGGTACTATTTGCTGATTACCTGTCTTGTGCCAGGCACTGACTGTGCCCTTAGTATATGCTACTATTTCATCAAATCTTCATAAACCATGTTATAAAGAAGATGTGGTTTATATATGCAATAGAATATTACTCAGCCATTAAAAAGAATGAACTTTTGCCATTTGCAACAACATGGGTGGACTTGAGTCCACTTGAAATAAGTCAGACTGAGAAAGAAAAATACTTTATGATATCACTTATATGTGAAATCTAAAAAAAAGAGTACACATGAACTTTACAAACTGGAAACAGACTCACAGACATATAAAACACAAACTTATAGTTGCCAAAGTAGGTGGGGTAGATAAATCAAGAATATGGGATTAACAGTTGGACACTATTATATATAAAACAGGTAAGCAATAAGGGTTTATTGTATAGCACAGGGAACTATATTCAATATCTTATAATAAAATATAGTGGAAAAGAATTTTAAAACACACATGTGTATGTGTGTGTGTATATATATATATACACACACATATACACACATATACACATGTGTGTGCTTGTGCTCACTCAATTGTGCCCAGCTCTTTGTGACCCAGTGGACTATAGCCCATCATGGACCCTGTCCATGGGATTTTTCAGGCATCAGTACTGGAGTGGGTCACCATTTCTGCCGCCAAGGGATCTTCCCCACCCAGGGATAGAACCTGTGTCATTTATGTCTCCTGCACTGCAGGTGGATTATTTACCAGCTGAGCCATCAAGGAAGCCCAGAACTGAACTGATGTATAACCAACTCATTTTGCTGTATTCCTGAAACTAACACAATCTTTTAAATCAATTATACTTCAGTTTTAAAAAGCAACTGAAAATAAGGGGGGAAAAAATAAGCCCAGGTTACTATCAAGACTGAATTGGAACCTGAGGCCCAGGGTCATCTAGCAGGTGGCAAACTTGAGATTTGAACCCAGTCTTTCTGTCTCCAGAGCCTTAGCTCTTAAACATTCAGCTCTATTATCTCCTGCCCCCCACCCCGCCTCCTCCCCTACAGCCCCACTCCAATGTGGGCCTGGCCAGTCAGCCTGGGGACAAAGCCAAGACTGAAAGTCATGCTGGAGAGATACCCTGCCAAAACCTAGGGCAGGGCTGGGCATGAGTAGGCCGCATGAATTATCCAGGTGGGGGTAACTCAGTCCAGGCTAATTTTGTGCCCAAATTAAAAGTAGCTTCATAACACAGCTACTGAGGCTTTGCACAGACTGGATCCTTTTCCACCGGAAATACCCAAATATATATATATATACACACACATATACACACATATACACATGTGTGTGCTTGTGCTCACTCAATTGTGCCCAGCTCTTTGTGACCCAGTGGACTATAGCCCATCATGGACCCTGTCCATGGGATTTTTCAGGCATCAGTACTGGAGTGGGTCACCATTTCTGCCGCCAAGGGATCTTCCCCACCCAGGGATAGAACCTGTGTCATTTATGTCTCCTGCACTGCAGGTGGATTATTTACCAGCTGAGCCATCAAGGAAGCCCAGAACTGAACTGATGTATAACCAACTCATTTTGCTGTATTCCTGAAACTAACACAATCTTTTAAATCAATTATACTTCAGTTTTAAAAAGCAACTGAAAATAAGGGGGGAAAAAATAAGCCCAGGTTACTATCAAGACTGAATTGGAACCTGAGGCCCAGGGTCATCTAGCAGGTGGCAAACTTGAGATTTGAACCCAGTCTTTCTGTCTCCAGAGCCTTAGCTCTTAAACATTCAGCTCTATTATCTCCTGCCCCCCACCCCGCCTCCTCCCCTACAGCCCCACTCCAATGTGGGCCTGGCCAGTCAGCCTGGGGACAAAGCCAAGACTGAAAGTCATGCTGGAGAGATACCCTGCCAAAACCTAGGGCAGGGCTGGGCATGAGTAGGCCACATGAATTATCCAGGTGGGGGTAACTCAGTCCAGGCTAATTTTGTGCCCAAATTAAAAGTAGCTTCATAACACAGCTACTGAGGCTTTGCACAGACTGGATCCTTTTCCACCGGAAATACCCAAATAAGAATAATCACTAGTGGGTCTATTAGGATTGATGAGTAAAATGTGACATTAACCAAAAGAATTGAATGTGTGGGTGGTAGCTCCTCCTTCCCCTCACCTTCTTCCCTTCCTCCTCCCTCTTCTTTTTATTCTTCTTCTCCAACTCCTTCTTTTTTCATTTTTCAAAAGAAAAATTATTTCATTCCACAGGTCCTAGGCACCAGCTAGCATTACAGTCTGTGTTTCAGATTTTTTTCTCTGGGCCAACTCTAGCAGACTGCCTCCTGCCACTTCTTCAAAGCCAGCAGTCCATCTGTCTGCCCTGAATGTCGAGTGTTTGCTTTGAAGCTTAAATTTAGTTTTGCTTTTAATGCAAAAAAATCTGTAGATTAGATAGCAGGAAATTGCATCTCTAGGAGGCAGACTGGAGGTTCCTTTAGCTTGTTATGAAAAACCCCACGTTTCACATCAGCCATGGATTTCTTACTAGTCCTTCTTTCTGAGCATTCCTTTCTTTCTTTCTCTTCTTTTTCTCGTGATTCCTTGAAATTTGGCTTTTCAGTTGTCAGTACTTACTGTATCTATTATCACTTTTTTATAGGTCATATAACTGCCAAACTGAGCAAATCCAAGTTGAAACAAGTAAGACAGAGTTTTCCTCAAAATGAGTTTGCACAGAAAGTATGCTAAGCCCAGGATGGAGGGGAAATTTCCTTGGAATCAAGCAATGTTACATGATCCTCAGGATCTAACCTGCCCTCCTCAAACCTGCTCTAAAAGGCAAGGTGTTGGATGGCAGAATGGAGAAGTACACGAACCTTCCTCCCAGGACCATGGTTTTCTTGAACTCGAATACCGTGTGTCAGATTTCGTCATTAGACCATTCATTAAGCATCCATCTGGCATATCAGACACATTGGGTAATTAGCAACAATGAGTAAGAACCTGAGAGCAGACCAATTAAATAAAATCTCTACCTATTAATCACATTTGCAAGTTACCAATCATCAAACAGCAGCCAAATCCTGTCCATAATCAAGAATAATCAAAACATCTATTGAGAAGACCTTTGAGATCATGACGTCAGGATCAGATCGAACTGCATGAGTCAGAATGGAAATTCACTGGGTCAACAGACAGAATGAAAGTATAAGATAATAAGACTCGCAAGAGTCAGAACCAAGACTCGACATAAAATAATCATGTGCTCAAAGCTGAATGTCTAGATCTCAAGGCTTAGCAAAATTGTTACAGACCTAATAATGTTAAGTAGTTTGTAGGCTCCAAAGGTCATGGACCATGTCTGTTTGTTCTTCCCACTGTATCTCTGGCACCAAAAAGCACTTGGCATAGAACAGGCATTCAGTAAGTATTTGGAAATTAATTAACAAATGACTAAAGTGAAATTGGTTCCCTACCCTTTGTCACAAGTCTACCTCCCTTGGTCAAATATGAAAAGTCCCATGGCTGCCCAGATGCCCTAGATGGGCAGACCATGGTGAGCAGTGCTGTTCTCCAGGAATTCCTGTTCTAGCTTGTCTTTCTGCTCTCCATCAAACCTTAACCTATGCTGAATTCTTTCCCTCAGAGCCAGTTCATTCCACTAACTTGTTATGGGTCAATGAATGCAAATAAATGTATGAGAATAAGTATATTCGTCCCTTATAATACATTTACATTTTAATTTTTTAACTTAGATTGGTTTAGATTTTAATGCTATGGTTAAGAATGAGGGCTTTGGAGTCAGATATGAATTGGAATCTGCCACTTAATACCTGTAAGACCTCGAGCAAGTCAGTTAGATGCCCTGAGGCTTAGTTTCCTCATCTATAAATAAGAGATATAAATAGTCACACCAACCTCCAAGCATCATTGTCAGCACTACATAAAACTATCTTGGTAAATTACGTGCCTGGCATGGCACCTGTCATACAGAAAACACACAGCTAACCGGCCGTCCTCAAGTGTGTTCCCAGACGCCAGCATCAGAAGCACTAGGAATCTTTTGGTCCCACCCAAACCTACTGACTCAGAAACTCTGGGTATGGGGCCCACCAGTCTTTGTTTTAATAAGGTTTGTAGGTGATTTTGATGCAAGCCAAGTTTGAGAATCAGTGCAGTGCCAGTTAGTGTGTGTTTAGTTGCTCAGTTTTCAACCCCATGGACAGAAGCCCACCAGATGCCACTGTCCATGGGATTCTCTAGGCAAGATACAGGAGTGAGTAGCCATCCCTGCTCCAGGGCATCTTCCCAACCCAGGGAACAAACCTGGGTCTCCTGCATTGCAGGCAGATTCTTACCACTGAGCCACCAGCAAAGCCCATCGGCCAGTGGTTACATGAAAATAATAATATTCTTTGTGTGTGTGTGTGTGTGTGTGTGTGTGTGTGCATATGCTCAGTTGCTTCAGTTGTGTCCAGCTCTTTGCGACCCTATGGGCTGTAGCCCTCCTGGGTCCTCCGTCCATGCGATTCTCCAGGCAAGAATACTGGAGTGGGTTGCCATGCCCTCCTCCAGGGGATCTTCCCAACCCAGGGACTAAACCTGCATCTCTTGTGTCTCCTGCAATGGCAATCGGATTCTTTACTGCTAACGCCACCTAGGAAGCTAGTACTTATATCATTGTATTGTATTGATACTATCACTGCTTTGTCAGGGACCATGCAGAATACATTAGTTCAGCTGTTTTCCAAGAAAGTTCTGAGAAGCTTTGGGGTTCACGGTGACCTCTGAAACCGTTGAGGAGCAGATCCCACACAAGGATCTAGGTTGTCCCTCCAGTTCCACTCTGATGAATGAGCTCCACTTTGTCAGTTTCATGCTTTTCTGCTCCATTCTGTGTTCAATTTGCTGGACACAAGAGTTCTGCTCTGAGATAAATCTTAAAAATCACTTCCTCATCCAAAATGCCCATAGGAATTTGGCCAGACTGTAAGGGGGAGATAGGCAATAGGAAGGATTTCCCCAGTCCTGCCCTGCTTTCCAGTGCAGACTGCAACCAGCATTCTCTGGGAAGCGTGCTAGGTACCTTTTGTCACACATCATATCATTAAATCCTTACAAGGTGTTCTTTTCCCTCATTTCCAAGGGAGAAAATAAAAACGCAATGAGGTTAAAGAAGCACAACCAATGTCACACAGCAAGAGCAGCTTGGACTCAAGGCCAGGTCACTGGCTACTGAGATTGGTTCTCATTCTCCAAGTGTGACTGCTGGTCACACCTGAGCAGATAACCTCGCCCACAGGAGAATCACCTATGGGGGCACCGCAGGGGTGTTCAGATGGTACTTCTGGACTCACACATAGAAGGCAGCTGGCTTATGTGTCACCATTTGCTCACACCAAGGCCTGGGGCAACTGATTTGTTTCTTCCAAAGTGAGTCATAGTCACGGGAATTAGAAAGTTCTAATTCAGAGGGGCTTTTCCCTATTCGCTAAATCAGTCAAGCTGGGAAGATGATCTCATCCCACTGGTATGTAGGAATTGGGAGCTAAGAGTTCAAGTAACTAATCCCAACCCTATAACCATGCGAGCTCAACGGTACAGTCTTAGGCAAGTCTGCCCCTTCCGGTCTTTGTCAAATGCCTAAATAAATGGCCAGACTCACTACTTAGCATCCAAGTTGGACTTGAAAACTGCATTAGATGATACTGAGAAATCTTTCAGCATCTTAGAAAGATGCACTCCATAAATATTTTGCCATTAACTGCAGCATTATTTATTCATTGACTAAACCATGCCACAAATGTTTTTGAAGACTCATTTTTGCCTATCATTGTACCAGACTGTACCAGGTACTAAGAACACAACTGTGAGCAAGACTGATGTGGTCCCAGCCTTCAGGGAGGCTACAGTTTGGTGGGGTCGGGGAACCTATGCTAATGGTCTATCCTATGTTGATCATACAGAAGTATTGTTAAGTATTTATTATGTGCTGGGCACAATATTAAGTGCTGCACACAAATTATTTCACTTAATTCGAACTGTATAGTCCAACAAGGTAGGAATAATGGTCTTCAGTTTACAGAAGAGGAAACTAAGTTTCGGACAGTTTAAGTAATTTGCCAAAGTAGAGTCTCCTGTTACTAAATGGCAGGATCTATCTGACTTCAAGGCTCTTACCTTCTATCACATAAGTATCTACATACATATATGTCCACATACAAGGAATTTCTCTGTGCTTGCAAGGATATCCGGCCTATAATGAGTTTTTAATAAAAAGTCATTAAATAAATATGCCCATGTGGATCAAGCTAGAGAGAGCGGTCCCAAATGCTGAAATGAATGAGGGTAGTGGGAACTGAGTGAGGATTCTGAGGAGGTGGGGATAGTGTGGGTGCCACCCAACTGCAGCCTGAGATACAGGTGTAAACAGAGGAATGCCCCAGACTGCTGTTTGAGCTGCTGAGAAGCTGCAGCACTGGAAATTGTGGTGGTGGTTGTTCAGTTGCTAAGTCATGTCCGACTCTTTGTGACCCACGGATTGCAGCATGTCAGGCTTCCCTGTCCTTCACGGTCTCCTGGACTTTGCTCAGACTCATGTCCATTGAGTTGATGATGCCATCCAACCATCTCATCCTCTCTCGCTGGCTTCTCCTGCCGCCCTCAATCTTTCCCAGCATCAAGGTCTTTTCCAGTGAGTCAGCTCTTCATATCAGGTAGCCAAAGTATTGGAGCTTCAGCTTCAGCATCAGTCCTTCCAATGAACATTCAGGGTTGATTTCCTTGCTCTCTAAGGGACTCTCAAGAGTCTTCTTCACCACCATAGTTTGAAACCATCAATTCTTC
>SJYC01039837.1:0-37880 GCA_006408675.1 Madoqua kirkii | reverse complement strand
GTATTGGAGCTTCAGCTTCAGCATCAGTCCTTCCAATGAACATTCAGGGTTGATTTCCTTGCTCTCTAAGGGACTCTCAAGAGTCTTCTTCACCACCATAGTTTGAAACCATCAATTCTTCAGTGCTCAGCCTTCTTCACGGTCCAACTCAAATTGTTGGTGTTGGAAGTTTTCAGGGTGTGATGATGGTGACTGGGGGGAGATAGGAATGATAGACACTAACCATCTGTCCCAGCTGTCATCACAGGAGAACATTCCATCAGTCCATCCCTGCTCCATCACACAGACTGGAAGCTCTGTCCACCCCAGTGGTGTGGAAGAAGGTGGCTCCCTGAGAAGGCTGCTGTGACAGCGTGCTGGCTGCTCTTCTCCTGCTCCTCCATCACACCTGTTTCTCCAAAGAGGTAGCCAGTTTGCTGGGCCAAGCATACAGAGATTACTTACCAGTGGTCTCTGAGTGCAGGACGGGGTTAAAAGATGATGACCATTGTCAGCTGCCTTTATCACAAGGCATCATATTTGCTCCTCCCTTCGTCACTTCTATGATTCATCACTTTAGCTGCTTGGCTTTAAATAACACTGTTTTAGGAAAGTATGTTAATTTAAAATGCTCATTTCTTGCTTGTTAAAATCAGGTTACTCAAGATCCCTGGCTAAAAGAGATTTTAGTTGAGGTAGTCACGTGACAAAGGTGATGTCACTGTTACCTTTTTGTTCAGACAACAGCAAGGCGTTGCTGAGGATCCAGGCGTGCAGAGAAGAAAAATCCAGACACTGGGGACTGACAGAGCCGAGTTAAAGCCCAGGCATTACTTCCTGTGGCAGACTGACTCAGATGGACCCCATCCCCACTCCTAGCATTCATGCACTTTTGCAGACTCCCCTTGAAAGTGTGGGCTGGCCTAGTAACTTCCTTCTGACCAATAAAATATAGCAAAAGTGATGAGATGTCACTTCTGAGATAAAGTGCTAAGAGACTGTAGGCTCTGTCTCATTCGCAGACTCTCTACAGCCTTTTCAGCCCAGACACATTGATGACGTGAGCAGCCACATCACACAAGCCCCCAGGACAAGAAACTAAAGTGGCCTCCAGCCAAAAACTAGCAAGGAATTGAGGTTTAACAGCTCACAAGGAACAGAATTCGTCCACAAGTGAGTACCTTGGAAGTGGATCCTCACCAACTGATCTTTCAGATGAAACCCCAGCCCTGCCTGACACTCTGATATCAGCTAAGATGTGCCCAGGGTCCTGAAGCACAGAAACTGTCAGATAACAGAGGTGAATTGTTGTAAGCTTCTATGTTTGCAGCAATCTGCCATGTAGCAACAGGATACTAAGACGCTTCCCTTTTGGGTGAACTTGGGCAGGTTAATTCCACTTCATAAACCTCAGTTTTCTCATCTGTCAAAAAGGCACAGACAATAATAAAAGTGATAATATGTCTGCCTTTGGGGAAGTAAATGAGAAACTGTGCCTCAAAGTGTGCACATGTTGAAATCTCCTGAATGAGTAAGGGATCTGGGCTCTGCCTGGGCTGGCGTTTGAGAAAAGGGGTGTGTGGAGTGGCTGGAGTTACTCAGGAGTGGGAAGGACTTCCCCTTAGCCCTGAGGCTCTTGGAGCACACAGGTCGAAAGGCAGGATGTCCCCTTATATGTGAAATCTAAAAAGAAATGACACAAACTAACTTATTCAGACTTAGAGAATGAATTTATGGTTGCTGGTGAGGCAGGGGGAAGGGATAGTTAGGCTGTTTCCATCCCTAGGTCAGGAAGGTCCCCTGGTGAAGGAAACAGCATCCCACTCCAGTATTTTTGCTTGGGAAATCCCACAGACAGAGGAGCCTGGTGGGCTATAGTCCATGGGGTCACAGAAGAGTCGGACATGACTTAGCAACCAAACAGCAGCTAATGAATGAAATCCTGAATGTTGCCTAAGGAAACCTTGCTGCTTCTACCAGAAACATCCCAGCTGCATACTGCAGCTCCCCCCAGGAGCTGGGCCTTCAGGAGGGTCTTGGGGAAAGCCATCAGGCCACCTGATAAACCACTGCAGTTGTTGTCTTGCACTGGCCCTGGCCACCATGCTACAGCATTTAGCTGGAGGGCAATTACATTGCTCCTTAAGAATCAGGCACAGCCAGAACTCCGTAGCCACCTACGGTTTACGGCCATTTCCTTACTTAAGTCAATTGAAGCTAGACAGTCCTTGGTTTTTGATGCAATTCATTCTCCTAAATCCAAACCCGAGATAGTTCCCTGAATCTGGCAGAGCTCAGCTGAAAAGTCAGAGCAGGAACGTACAAGCTGCTGCTGCCAACTCGTCTGACATCACGCCAGGGCCACCCTACCATTGTCTGTGGCAGAAAAAGGCCTTTCTTTGGCAGAGGTTTGCAGCCCCGCCCATCAGTGCCTGCTGGGAATCTGGCTACTTCTCAGCAGGCCCAAGAGCCTCGGAGTACACCAGGAATGCCTTGCCTATAAACAGAAGTCCTTTGCAGGGTTTCCATGCTTGGCAGCCTGAACAGCATCTGTACCATGTTATACATTCTGCACAGAACCAGCTGCAGGCCTGGTGGGAAAGATAATCTTGGGAGAGGAGCCTGCACTGTCAGTGGGCAGCTGTTCAAACTCCCTAGCCTGGGGTCATCACAGACTAGCACTGGAGGCAAGCCCTTGCGGCAGGCAGCTGTGCTGAGTTTCACAGCGAGGCCAGGCAGCACAGAAGTTGGACTGGCGAGTAATGAACCTGATTCTTTTATCACTTCAGACTCACTTATCTCCGTGGACAGAGATTCCAGTTGGGTCTTTGTAAACAAGTTACCATGACTTGGGGGCTACCTGGGGTCAACACAGACCCCGCTGGAAGAAGACGCTATCCGTGGACCTGGTCCTAATCAGAACCCAGTTCTGCCACCCAGTGGCCCAGCTCTGAGAAGATGTCAGAGCCCTAATACAACTCTCTCAAACCAAAATCCCTATTTCGCATCTTTGAACATAGCAGGGAAATGCCACTCAGTTTTCTACAGGGTCTAAAGCAGAAGGGTCAAGTCTATGACTGGAGTAACCATTCCTGGGAATCAAAGCCTGATCCAATAGCCACAGGCAGAAGGGCAGGCCTGCAGCGGGAAAGCATGTCCATGCAGCACTGAGAAGGGGGTGCAATCCTAGGAGCAGGAATCGAGAACCAATTGGAAAGGAAAATGGAACAAGGAACAAACAAGTTCTGAGAACACTGAATCCCAAAGGCCAGCTGTGCTAAGAGTTTTCATAGAGTCAGTCACCCAGCACTGGTGGACTGGCCATATTGAAGACTTCAGGAATGTGCCCTACCCTCTTAGTGATGACTAAGTTGTGGGGCTGGGTGCTGGGGAATGGTATGGATGCATCGAAGATTCTTTTAAAGAGAGAGTGCTGGGAAAAGACGCCTTAGATTTCCAGGATTCCTATGATTCCGAAATCAGGTGATGGGGGCTAAATATATATAGTTCTAGATGCAGAAACCTGGGTGACTTTATGCTACAGATTGAATGTTTGTGTTCTTCCAAATTCACATGCGGATACCTAATCCCAATGTGATGGTATTTGGAGGTGTCGCTTCTGGAAGGTGATTAGATTGTGAGGGTAAAACCCTCACATGTGGGATTAGTGCCATTAAAAGGAGAGCTGAGAGCTTCCTCACCCCTTTCACCACATGAGGACTCATGAATCAAGCAGATCCTCTTCAGATACTGAATCTGCTTGATCTTGGACTTCAGTCTTCAGAACTGTAAAAAATACATGTCTGTTGTTTATAAGCTAGTCAGTCTATAGCTCCTATGGTAGGTTGCACTGATTAAGAAACTTTAATAGAACAATGTCACATCAATCTCTCACTACTGGCTTGGAGGCACATGAGCCATTTTCCTACTTTCCAGCCTTCTTGCTCAAATGGGGCCTTTCCTGAGCCTTCCTAGAGATGGTGTGTAGCCAGGCAGCCTTGGAGAGCAGCACCAGCCACCAGAAAGTGAGTGTCTTGTGTTGGGGGGTGGGGGGGTAGCTTCTCTCCTGACTTGGAAATTGCACAGAGAGAAGGGGCCACAGCATATATCCTTGCCTTCCCACCAGGATGTGTCTGGGGCCAGGGCTGCTTCATGACTATCTTATCTACTGATGACTCTTCCTGGAGGATCATTCAGGCATCATGGGGTAGAAGCAACAAGACCCGTGCCATGCATCCACTCCTGGGAAGTGTGTCAGCCTCACAACTTGGTTCCAGGATGACAGTAGGGAAGGCTGGATGAAAAGGTGATTCCTAATCTGTCATTCAAAGCAATGTCCAACTCTCTGGACTCGTGCCCCTTTGGCAAATGGCTGGAACAAAAAATAAATAAAAACAAGGCTATCACCCTGGGTAGCACCCTCCCTGGGGTCAGTACCCTGGACCACACACCCAGGGCCTCACTACCTCATGCTGGCAGCCTCGGGCCAACACTGGCAGGTGGTGGCAGCAAAGTGGACGCCTTTGGTGGACAACTGGGCCTGTCTGTGGACACTGGCCGCCAGTTCCCACTTGGGAGTCTTGCAGCATTAGCAGGGATGGCTGTGAGTGCACCCAGCAAGAACACCAGGTGTCACCAAAGATGAGCCTGTCAGACACATATGAGACACCCCAGAGGCCAACCTCAGGGTATCTGAGGAGGGCTGAGAACCGCTAAAGTGAGCATCCGAGCCAGAGAAATGAGAACTTGTGTCTGTAGCTGTGGCTCTCTCCTCACCCGCAGGCTGGCAGGTTTGGGGAAGATGAATGACATCAGTAAATGTCCAGAGGTTGGGAAAGAGAATTAGTCATCCTGCCAAGAGGATCAGTTCCCTAGTTTCTGCCTCCTTGTGACATCACTGCTCCAAAGCATAGCACATTCTGGCACCAGATGAAAAGTTCTATTTCTAGAAAATCCACAAAAGTGCCATTGTCTTGATAATGGACTAACACACCAAGGTCATTGTATCTCCCAGCAGCTGCGCTGCCCAACTCCACATCTGTAAAGCTCCCCCTGGGCAGCAGCCAGGACCGTCCCTGGGAGAGGAGGTCCAAGCGGCAAACAGCATTCCTAACTCAGTGTTTGTTGTCTTGTGTCAAAACGCTGTCTGGAATCGCCAACACTAGCTTTCAAATGGGATTTTCAAGAGCATGTGGCCAACTTTGTTTAGGCTTTTCCAGAGCTAGAGAGTGTGGAGTCAGAGCAAGGTTTGAAATGCACCCAAGGGAGTCAGCTTTCGTGCATTAAGATTTGGCCAGAGTTCTGAAGGGACTGGACCATGTAGCTGGGCTGGATGAGTTCATTAGCACTGAGCTGGATGATGGCTCTGGCTCATTGATGGATAACAGACCTTTTTTCAAAATCCTGGGCGGTGGAGATCGAGAAGATGCTTCTCATTCACCACAAGAAGGGTGCTAGTTTGTGTTTCCTTCACGACAGGAGCTTTACACAAAGCCACTCATATTCCCTCACTAAGCACTTCTTGTAACCGGTTACAGGAGTCATTTGGGAGCTGATCAGAGTCAGAAATACTCTTTGAAGGAAGGAGGAAATCAAGAGAACTGGAGAGTTTAGCTCTATCACCAAGTATTGCCAAATCACCAAATTTCTTTTTGCTTTTTTTTGGCTGCATGGCATGTGGGATCTTAGTTCCCTGATCAGAGATGGAACCTACGCCCCTTGCAGTGGAAGCATAGTCTTAAGTCCTGGAATGCCAGGAAGTCCCCCAAATCACCAGTTTTAACCATACTGTAAAGAAAGCTACAAAATGGCATGGGTTCAATATAAATAACACTTTCCTGCACAGATTTTCCTGAGTTAAGACTACTTACAAAGATGAAGGACATATTTCTGAAGTAGTAATGTTGTCTATTAAAGGACTGCATTACATCTCCATGTTAAATTTAGATGAAATTTGAATGATAAAGGGCTTCCCTGGTGGCTCAGATGGTAAAGAATCTGGTTGCATTGAGGAATACCTGGGTTCGATCCCTGGGTCAGGAAAAGCCTCTGGAGAACGAACTGGCTACCCACTCCAAGGCATCTTTGAGTGAGATGTGTAGATGCCTGGTCAGGATTGCTGTGGTTAGGCAGATAATCATGTCACTGGATGGACTGGGATGAGGTGGTAGTTGTTAGGAAAGGGTTACTGTGACGGCTATAGGCATATGTCGTGTGGTTGATGGGAGCTGGGTAGCTGTGTGGGTGCACAGGTACAAGCCGAGGTGGCTAGGCATGCTGCAGGGTGGGATTATGTGAGGCAGGTAGGTGTGGCAGGGTGGGATGGACCTAGGTAATTAGGCTGTGCCGTGGCAGATTGGGACATGTATTCTTGCCTGGGAAATCCCATGGACAGAGGAGCCTGGTGGGCTATAGTCTACGGGGTAGCCAAGAATTGGATGCAACTGAGCGACTAACACTTTCACTTGAATGATACAGGGCCCAGTGGCAGGTGAGGTGGGAGAGGAGGGAGTGGAGGCCCGTTGGGTGTGGTGGCAAAGCCAGGCCTGGGTGCGGAGAGGGTGGGAGTCGGGGGGAAGTCCTCAGTAGGGGGCCCCTGGTCAAGTGCAAGTCCAACCTGAAATCCCATTGCAGAGCAATGTCAGGGGAGGCTGTGTAGTTTGTGTCCCCTCAGTTGTTAGATTTCCATTTCTGATCACAGGGCCTAGGGGAGTCACGAACTGTTAAACTGGACATTTTCCAGACGTGTTTTAAAGTTGATTCTACTCAAGAGTTTGTCTTTTTATAGTCCCTTGCAGCTCAAGTGGCCGGTACCATTTCTGAACAGAAGAAACTCAAAACTGAAGTAGGAATCAAGACTCACATCCAGATCCCCTCTTTTCTTCATCGCCATGTGACACTGTCTGCCCCTTATCTTTCTGATCCCATGCAGTTTCATGCTCCCTGGAGAATTCCTACACTCAAAGGTTTGGTTTTGACTCAGCTCCTTCATCTGATGCCAGCATCATTCGGAAAACAGAAAAGCTCGGCTCCCGGGATCCAGCACCAGTTCTCTGGAGCCCCTTGCCAGCGAGCATGCTCACTGGGTCCCACAGGATCCCAACCACGAGGGATTATGTAGGACACTAGGGACCTAAGAAGCAGAGAAAGCGGGTCTGGGACACCAACGTTTCTCGGGGATGCGATGTGGCCGGCTTTTTTCCCCATTAATGGAGGAAACAATGGCAAAGATCATCCAAATCAGCAAGTGAGACTCAGAGTCGATGGAATTTGCCTTTGAAGTGTTTTCCAATCCGCACCCTTGAGAAGTACACAGTGGTGCTGGGGTTACTGAGGGCGTGTGGGAAAGGGAAGTATTGGGAATTTGGCATTAGCAGATGCAAACTAGTACATAATAGAATGGATAAACAAGGTCCTACGGTACAGCACAGGGAACTATATTTATTATCCTGGGATAAACCTGAATGGAGAAGAATATGAAAAAGAAATTATATGTGTATTTTTGTTGTTGTTATTTAGTTGCTAAGTTGGGTCTGACTCTTTGACCCCAAGGACTGCAGCACACCAGGCTTCTCTGTCCTTCACTGTCTCCCAGAGTTTACTCAAACTTCTGTCTATATATGTGTGTGTATATAACTGAGTCATTTGCTGTAAGCAGGAATTAAACACGATATTATAAATCAAATATACTTCAATAAAATTTTAAAAAAGCAAACCTTGAGATACAGAAAGATTGAAAAAAGGAGAGATATCAATGATAACATCCACCTTTTGTTGGAAGGATTGTAGGAGTCTAAAGGAGCTTAGTACAGTGCCCAGTACTTAGAAAGGGCTTTATAAAGTTTGTTAAAATAAACTATCACACATAACAGTGCACACGGCTGGGGTAATGTTCACTTAGAACTATTTGCTTGATAGGAGAATGATCAAAACCTCCTTGGGTTAGTCCATACTCACAAAGGATGCAGCAACACTGGGGAGCCAGGTAACCTCAAACCTTGTCCACACTCAACAGAATCAAAGAACATCATTCTGAGATCTAGTGGTAGTAGTGAGACTGCTGTTAAGCCACTGCTAAAATGTTTCTCAGGGCACCAGGGGCTTCCACTATGCCTGTGACATGTTTTTTGTCCTTTCCACCGATCTTCCTCCTCAGGGAGGGGGTCCCAGCTCAGCCAAGTCACCCAGCAAAGGACAACTATCAATCCCGTGACCGCGCAGCAGAAACAATAAAACACTGAACATGGGGGAAATGGGGAGAGAGGGTAGGAAAGGACTTCCTGTTCCTTCTTGGGCTAAAAGGAAACCCTGGGGCAACTCTGGGAGCACTGGGAACCCGCAGGGCTGCCCTAGTCTTGGCTTTGTCCTCCGGTGGTCTGTGACATTCTACGCTGCTACTGTAGCTTGTGTCCTGGGGCTCCCAGGAGCCTGGACCCGTTTTTAGGGGCTCCCAAGTACCTTCTGGCCAGATGTCCTACAGATGCGCAAATCCTTCCCCACTCACCCCTGGCCTGTGCAGGCCTCAGGGAGCCTGACTTGAGACCTGCTGGGACCCGTCCTTGGCACCCTGAAGCTGGGTTGGAAGCAACAGGGCTTCACAAGGCCTGCCAGCTGATCACCAGAAAGGCCTGGGCTACCTCAGAACAGAGCGGTCTTTCACCTTGCTCCGAACAAAATGAAATATGCCATCCATCTCCTCATGGGGTTACTGAGGGCGTGTGGGAAAGGGAAGTATTGGGAATTTGGCATTAGCAGATGCAAACTAGTACATAATAGAATGGATAAACAAGGTCCTACGGTACAGCACAGGGAACTATATTTATTATCCTGGGATAAACCTGAATGGAGAAGAATATGAAAAAGAAATTATATGTGTATTTTTGTTGTTGTTATTTAGTTGCTAAGTTGGGTCTGACTCTTTGACCCCAAGGACTGCAGCACATCAGGCTTCTCTGTCCTTCACTGTCTCCCAGAGTTTACTCAAACTTCTGTCTATATATGTGTGTGTATATAACTGAGTCATTTGCTGTAAGCAGGAATTAAACACGATATTATAAATCAAATATACTTCAATAAAATTTAAAAAAGCAAACCTTGAGATACAGAAAGATCGAAAAAAGGAGAGATATCAATGATAACATCTACCTTTTGTTGGAAGGATTGTAGGAGTCTAAAGGAGCTTAGTACAGTGCCCAGTACTTAGAAAGGGCTTTATAAAGTTTGTTAAAATAAACTATCACACATAACAGTGCACACGGCTGGGGTAATGTTCACTTAGAACTATTTGCTTGATAGGAGAATGATCAAAACCTCCTTGGGTTAGTCCATACTCACAAAGGATGCAGCAACATTGGGGAGCCAGGTAACCTCAAACCTTGTCCACACTCAACAGAATCAAAGAACATCATTCTGAGATCTAGTGGTAGTAGTGAGACTGCTGTTAAGCCACTGCTAAAATGTTTCTCAGGGCACCAGGGGCTTCCACTATGCCTGTGACATGTTTTTTGTCCTTTCCACCGATCTTCCTCCTCAGGGAGGGGGTCCCAGCTCAGCCAAGTCACCCAGCAAAGGACAACTATCAATCCCGTGACCGCGCAGCAGAAACAATAAAACACTGAACATGGGGGAAATGGGGAGAGAGGGTAGGAAAGGACTTCCTGTTCCTTCTTGGGCTAAAAGGAAACCCTGGGGCAACTCTGGGAGCACTGGGAACCCGCAGGGCTGCCCTGGTCTTGGCTTTGTCCTCCGGTGGTCTGTGACATTCTACGCTGCTACTGTAGCTTGTGTCCTGGGGCTCCCAGGAGCCTGGACCCGTTTTTAGGGGCTCCCAAGTACCTTCTGGCCAGATGTCCTACAGATGCGCAAATCCTTCCCCACTCACCCCTGGCCTGTGCAGGCCTCAGGGAGCCTGACTTGAGACCTGCTGGGACCCGTCCTTGGCACCCTGAAGCTGGGTTGGAAGCAACAGGGCTTCACAAGGCCTGCCAGCTGATCACCAGAAAGGCCTGGGCTACCTCAGAACAGAGCGGTCTTTCACCTTGCTCCGAACAAAATGAAATATGCCATCCATCTCCTCTCTGGCACTTCCCCAGCCCTTCTCAGAGGGAGCTAAATGCCACGCTTCATTGATCGGTCAATAAGTCGTGTTTATTGAGTTGACAGTGTGTACGTATGGGGGTGGGGGAGCTGCAGAGAAAGATGGATGAGAAAGGAAGAAAACCAACTAGGGTCAAATGCTAGGATTCATGTATAAAGAAGGGACTCTACACCTTTCCCTCCTATGCATAGCTGGGCTGCTCGCTCCTTTTGTGCCACTCTGGGGGTCTGCTTTCTCGCCTCTCCCAAAGGCTCCACAAGGAAATGGGGGAGAGCCTCACCAGCACTAGGAAACCCTTTCTTTATGTGGTGCTGACCTCTAGAGGCTTCCAATTAAAAAGCATCCCAAAGGACCAACTTTGTTTTACAGCCTGTTTTTTACATCCTGCATGGTTGCCATATTTTCCTGGAAAACAAGGAGAAAATTTCTCTGCTCCTTTAAGTGCTGCCTAATAGAAAATGCCAACTTTATTCTTTGATTGCCTAATTACAGCCTACTCAGATTTTTAAGAACACCATTGCTTTTTGCTCCAGAAAAGGGAAAAAGGTAGGTTAGAAACTAGGAAAGTATTTCAAAGTTAGTATTTGCCTACTACGAAACTAAAAGGAAAAGCACAGGATCAGCTATTTGGGATATATTTCTGGAGTTTCCAAAGTGATCAGGTGGCCAAACCCACTAAGGGAGATAGGACTGCTTGCTCCTCACCCTTCACCCCAGGTCAGCGGGAGGGCACTGTGGTGGTGGGAGGGGGGCATGATCTGCCAGCCCCTCCTCCCAGTCCCTCCTCCACATATGTGCCAGCCCACTGGCTCCAGTTCTGGTGCAGGGTACAAACATTGGGTTTTGCTTATTTTATTTCAACCCATTGACATCCACAATGAAAACTAGGGATATTGGGAGGTCCCACTTGGCCTGACTTTATTATGAAAACGAGATTCATTTCTAAAGGAAAGACGACTATTCTTTACATCCCTCAGCAAATTACCCCAAATTTTCCCATCTTGTTATAGGTTTCTATTCTGTTTTTGGTATTGACTTACTTGGCTGTACCAGGCCTTAGCTGTGGCTCACAGCATCTTTGATCCTTGTTGTAGCATATTGGTTCCTTACTTGTGGCATGTGGGATGTTTTTTGTTGTTGTTGTGGCAAGAGAATTCTTAGTTGTAGTATGTGGGATTTAGTTCCTTGACCAGGTATTGAACCCAGGACCCCTGCATTGGGAGCACAGAGCCCGAGTCACTGGTCCACCAGGGAAGTCCCCTATGCTGTATTCTTGATCACAAAAAGAAGGGACATGTAGGAAGGCAGGACATCCGGGGATGTCAGCCCTGGAGCTAATACACATCTACTGTTTTGGCTGGGGTCTTTCTCTTTTTGTTTATTAGTGCTTACTTTTTATAGCAGCTTTAGAATCACAGCAAATACGAGCAGAAGACAGAGAATTCCCATTGATCCCGGTCCACACACATGCGTCCCTTCCCCCATTTCAACATGCCCCACACCATGATGCATTTGAAGCCTACACTGACTCACCTATCACCCAGAGTCCATCATTTACATCAGAGTTCACTTGGTGTTGTATATTCTATAGGTTTGGACAGGTTTATAATGATATGGATTCACCATTACAGTATCACAGAGTAGCTTCCCTACTAAAAATCCCTAAAAATCCCCTCTGCTCCAACTATTAATCCCTCTCTTTTGGACTCTTCATTTCTAAAAGGGGCCTTAGAGAACACGGGTTCAAAATGGAGAGAGAGTCTTGCCATTGTTGGTCATCCAGCCCTGGTTTCCTGAGAAAGCACTTTCCTTATACACTTTGCTTCCCTCCTGGCCTGACCTCACTAGCCAAGACATGTCCCCACAACACTAGTGCCTGGAGGAACTGGGAAATGAATCTGTACTCTTGTCTTTACAGATGAGGAAACAGAGATGAGGGGCGGGGAGGCGACAAGCCCATGAGCACACAGCCAGTCAGGGAGGAGACTGGGCCAGAGCCCTGTCCTAGGACAACCGAGCAGAGAGAGAGTCTCTGCTACGGGACACTAGGCCCCGCACTCGGACAGAGTAGCAGGTTTGCATTTTTAAAAGTCTGTCTGTGAGGGACTTCCCTTGTGGTCCAGTGGCTAAAACTCCATGCTCCCAATGCAGGGAGTCCAGGTTCTATCTCTGGTCAGGGAACTAGATCCCACGGGCCACAACTAAGATCTGGATGCAGCCAATAAATAAATATTAAAACCCAAAAAGTCTATCTGCGAGAGTGCTCAACTAAGAGTAACAAGGGAATTCTCTTGTAAGAAAGGCTTTGTCTGGGGAAGACCACATCACTGCCACTAAGTGAGGTCTGCAAGCTTGCACACCGCCCGCCACTCAGTACAGTCTCTGACAACAGCCAGGTTAAAACGAAGAAACACAAATTAAGTTACCTGAAACACATACATGAGCTTCTAGGCTGCGTCTATTTCAGGCAATCGCAAATCTAATTTAACAGTCTATGGAGACCTATTCATTTGGGGAAAGAAACTTGCTCTTAAATAATGGGACTTATTACCAACTTCAGATTTATCCTTTAAATGCCACTGTTTCTGAATAACAAGTGGGAGGAAAGTAGTGGGAAAATAGTGTCCTGTCATCACAGAATGACCACAGGTTTTTAATTGTTGCCATAATGGATTCTTGATTAAGACAAGAAAAAAAAAATCTAAGGGCTGAAGGAAGAGTGGAAAATTACTAAACACCAGCTGCAGCATCAGAATAGATTAATGTTTTCAAATACATCAATTATTAACATCTGAACTGTATCAGTGGTTGTTGCAATCACATCCTCACTCGCCCACTCCCACCCCAGCCAGGCCCCAACAATAGCAACCACAGAGCTGGCTGATGATCCCCAGTTCCCGTCCCCCTTCAGATCAAGGAAGGTGTCCTTTAGGACCAAATGTGGTAGAGACGGTAAACAAGAGGCACATGTCACCAGAGATCGGAAGGCTCTTTAATAGCAAGCGTATGGTAATTACATCGTTGGATGAGATCCTCACCCACAGGGGAGTGAGGAAGGAGCAGGTGTAGACAGGGTTCAATTTGGGGTTTACACTGCTGAAGCATCTAACGAAGGGCAACAGTTTTTGGCAACCCATTTCACAGTTCTGTAATTTACAAAAGATTTCTTCGAAAAGAAATATAAAGGCAAAGAAAGCATACACACCCTGCATGAAACATTTCTCACCTAAAAAACAAAAGCCCCAAACCATTCCTTGCTTTTGCTTCTTATGTGGATAGCTCAACGTTGCTCTCTTATACAAATGAAGACTGGTTCACAGATGGTCTCGGGTTTTCCCTAGAACTGACGGTTTCCTCTCTCTTCTACAAAGCTGAGGAGATACAAAGCACTGCCCTGTATCTTATCTGCCTAGCTATCAGAAGGTATTTAAAGTAAAAAATGAATCTGAAGAAACAAAAACAAAAGGAAAAAACAGGCAAAGGCGGTTTTTACAAAGAACAGACCGTCAGCTTTCTCCGTGGTACTGAACAACTTGAACACACAGTTCTCAGCAAATTAAATGTTCGTTTGTGTGTGGCTGGCGCCTGCTTTTAACTGCTTGTGCCTATTCAACCATACCGTGCTTTAAATGGACTGTCTACAACATGAAATGCTCATGGGTCCTCTGTTTTTGTAATCCAAATGTGAGTGATATTCAAATTTGAGTGATATCCAAATGTGATATTAAAGACAACACTTTAACAACCTGCCCAATGAACATGAGCTTTAGCAATATATTTTACCACAGACACCACGTTGCCAGGGATACCAGTGGCTACTGGCATTCTGGCAAGTCTGAGAATTAGTCTGCATAAAATCCAGAAGACTTCAGCCTTTCACCTCATACCTGGTATCACCAAGATAACTGATTATGTCTTTATGGAAGAGGATTTGTTTTTAATGCAAAACATCTGAGGCTTCTCTGGTACTCTGAATACTAACCAGTCAGGCAACGGCACCTCTTTGGAGTTCTCACTCACTAGAGGGAAGCGGGATCTGGGATCCACTTGAGTTTCAATTGTGCTCTTTCTACAATCCGGAAGCATGGTGGAGGAGGTGGGCTCTGCCCTCTGGCCAGTGGGGACATTTCTGACACAGACCCTTCTCTGCAGTGGACAGCGAGGTCAATTTTGGTTCTCCTGCCTGCCAGGTGATCAGAGGCCCCTCTCAGGTCTGACAGTACTTTGGAAATACAGGCTTCCCTGGCAGGTGGCTTAATGAGGAACAGAACTCCACCAATTTGCAGGACATCCACTGTTTCCTTGGCTGAGGTGGGGGTGGATTTTTAAAGTCGCAAAGCCACCCCCGACTCGGGCCTTGCCTCTCAACAGGCAAGCAGTCCCTTTTCAGGAAAGCAGGCCCCTGGTGAGATAGCCAGGAAAACAGTTCTCTTGTACTTTATAGAGTAACTGCCTCTTGGCTTTATTTATTTAAACAGTCAGACCCTAACTCTGTCATTCTATTGAACACTTCACTCATCTCCTCCTACCACAGGTTAAGTCCTGCCTATTCTTACGTGTCTTCACTCAAACCATGGGAAATCGGGTCTGTTCATACCACACTTCCCCATCTGTACATTTTCATATGCAAGATTTCTAAAATATAAATTCTGACAATGCTCTAGTATCACAGCTCCCCCGGGTCCAAACACGTTGTGCTCTCATGAACCAGAAGCAGTGTTTAGAGATGTGCTGGGGAAAGGTTTCTGCTATGTGGACACTGACTGAGAGAGAAGAGAGGTTTCACTCGCAGACACTGGAAACCTTGATTCTGGAACCAGGACACAAGGAGAATTCCTAAGTAAGAGACTTTTCACGTTCTAGGCATGGCCAGGGGGAAAGCACTGTGTGCTGCTGGGAGCCTGGAAGACTTGGGTGGACACTGGGGTCTCCAGGGTGATGACTGATACTATGGGGTCTCATCTCCCTCCAGAATCCATTCTTTGACTCCCCAGAGTCTCTTCAGTATGATTACTAGGCAGGGAAAGTAAGTGTGTCACCATCAGAAAAATGTTTCTGTGATTCACTCAAAGCTGGGATCCAGGTTTTGTAATGTTATCACAGGCATGACTTCAGAGCCCACAGTGATCGATAAGCAATCAACCACCCCCCTATTCACACACCCACCCACCCTCACACACATGCCTGCGCATATATACTCAATCACTTCCTATTACTTCTTTCTCTTTCCCTGGACGACATGGCAACAAAGTACTCATCTTTCACTCTCTCCCAGCTATTCCTCATGTGAATTTCCCTTCTCAGTCAAGTTAAACTTATTCTACTTCCAAAGCCCCAGTCTGTCAGGGCACCAGGAAAACCCTTGCCTTCCACAGCAAAGCACGCCAACTGGAATAAGTATGCTTTCCACATTCCTGGGGGGCCTCCTTCACCTTCTCACCCAAGGAACAGAATCTCATCAGCCCCTTAGCATCGGGGCTACGGGGCTGCGAACACTCACAGACCAACACAAACAAGATGCATAAGGTATTTCCTTTGCATTTCTTGACGAGTTTCCTTGACTGTAGCTCTTTATACACACACACAATAAGACAGTTAAGGAAGGGCAGTGGTTCAAGCAGGAGGCAAGCACCACCTGCTTTAGGTGAGTGAAGGGACTGGCCCACGGTCACGGGCAGAGTCAGGACTAAATCCAGTCTGTCTCCTCACTCCTGGGTCTCCGCTCCTCCCATGGTGCCACAGTGCCTCTCTGCTCAGTGTGTTTACTTGTTTGTGAGAGTCTAGCCAGGGAACCACTTCCATAATGAGAACCACAGGCTGCCTGCGTCCCTGACCAGCCAGGAGAGGCTCCACAGTGAGCAAGCTCTGGTGCCACCCGAACAGAGAACCCACAGCGCTGGTGGGTGTGTGCACGTGTGCACGTGGCTCAGCGTGCACTGGAGCGGATAAGCACAATCAGAGAAAACGAAGCTTTAGAGGAAACGATCTGATTCGCAAAGTTCTTTGGGGTTTTGTCACAAAAATAAGAAACACACAGCAGTGTTCCCCCCAACCCCTGGGGGCAGAACAAAGACCAGATTTCTCCCCGGCATGGAATGGCTGAGTTTATCTCAGCTCAACTTTTTATAAACAGAGAACATTTGCATAATAATACCAAAATGCATCTGGTCAAAGCCTAAACACTTTTTTCATAAAATACATTTTATATTAATGTCCATTCCATTTTTGAACATATGTAAATTTAGATTTTTAAGCCTCGAACTACAAAATTTCCAATTTACCTCTGAATGGAGCAAGCTAGTCAAGCGTTTTCATTTTGGTGGCAGACGTCATCGTTTCAGCCTACTGTGTGAAAATGGAGCTTATGGATCTGGGTGCTACTTATGGGAGGTGCAATTCCAATCACCTGTGCTCAGGTACACAGCCAATTAGAACATGGGCATGAGAGCAAAGGCATGGAGTCTGCTCACCCCACTGGATGCAACCTCAAGGTTCATTTTGTTAACAGGCTACTCTGAAGGAAATTCATTTCACTGTAAGTTAACCTTTAATATGTCTTTCCAAGAAAAAAAAAATCAAGACAAAACGTGAGCACTGAAGCACGGATGGAAACCGTGAAATTATTTTACCCGATGACTTAAAACTCAGGACACCATTTTAACCACAAGCAGCTGTGCTCCTCACAGCACCAATCAATTAAACAGAAAATGTTGAGATAATCAAGTTTACACCGACATGCCTGGAAGATATACAAGACTCCCATAAGCTCTGTGGCCTCTACCGCTGCTTTCTTAACCTAAAACTTTGACAACCCAACAGGCACATGTGTGCATGTTAACAACAGTTCCACCCTAGATGTTATGATTTGTCAAGTGTTGTGAAAGAGGCAGTCCGCATCTTCTATTAAAACCAGAGATGCCGAAGTGTCTAAGAAAAACGAAGGTTTTAAATAACCCCATGTTAGCATTGCAAAGTTTCCCCACTAAGCGTTTGTGGCCAAAAGGTGACAGCAGTGTTTCCAGTTATTATCACAGTTGTTTCTGTGAGTTGTCTGACTATTTTGATCATTGACACTTCCCCAATGAACCAAGCTAACCCATGATTTAAAAAGTCCCACCTTCATATCACGTTATGACTTCATTGCAATTGAATTCTTCAAAGCACTTGATTACAATTTTTAAATAAATTCTAGAGTGGGATCTTTTTCTTGACTTTTTTTTGAAAGAATAAGAGATGAATTAAGGAAGTAAAGAAGGATTCCATTATATTAAAAAAATTTTTTTTATCCTGGTTTATTTTTCCTTTTAAATTCATCTATGGCTTCAAAGTTTAAGTGGCACTTGGATTCGGGATGTTTTCATAATTTAATAAGTTGCCATCTTGTTATAAAGAGAGAAGGTAAATGTTTCATATGGGAGTGGCTTATGAACATTTTCAAATCAATAATTTATGTCATCCCATTTATATTCCCCACTTTAAAAGTAGCTTTGGAATCAGCATGTTTTAAAATAACTGAACATGCAAGTAATGTTTCTACCTAACCATGAACCAGTTGCTCTATATCCAGGTAACTCAGTAATGGCAGAACACTTAAACACAGGCTTCTTTGCTTCCCTTACCCTCTTAATCCAAAATTAAGTAATTCTCCTTTCTGCCCGTGTATTTGCCTTGGGCAGTTTTAATGACTAGATATTAAAACTCATGCTTTATAAGCAAAACCTTCCACTTACACACACTTAAAAGGTACATAAAAAGTGCAGACTGCATTTCTTCTCTGCCATGCTTTCCCTCAATAATGTCACCTGTGATGACTCAACGCATATCCTTAATACATTCAGAGTTCTCGACATCCGAGTCAGCAAATGTTAGTTCTCCAACATAAACTCAAGAGAGAACAGTCAGCCACAGAATGGACTCTAAATTCAAACTGGCAAAGGCTACCGAGACAACTCCATAGAGACCCACTGAAACGGGAGTAAAATTCAGGTCACTTCTGAGCAAAGCTCATCCCAGATATTGTGTGGTCATTAAAAAGGTATTTCATATTAATTTGGATGCTGGGAGTCAGACGTCCTGTTTCGAAGTGCTAATGCAAAATGCTAACCCAGGAGCTCACGACCCCACCCTCGGTACACGGGGCTCACTCTCCTTCTCAGGCAGGAGCCCTTGGAGTCTACTGCTGACTGACCCCCATCTGGGGGTGGTCCGCTTCTGGCTCCTCCTCCTCCACATCTGCACTGTACTCTTCAAAGGCGTCGTCATCTGCATCCGGAAGCCCCAATAACTACAGGGGAGAGAAGAGAAGCAGCCGTGAGTGCCAAGTGGCCAAAAGGCAGGAAGGCGACCAAACGCAGCTGATACAAATTCAACAGCACTGATGACAAGGGAGGCAAGGATACACAATGGAGAAAAGACGCTCTCTTCAATAAGTCGTGCTGAGAAAACTGGACGGCTCCATGTAGAAGAGTGAAATTAGAACATTCCCTCACATCATATACAAAAATAAACTCAAGACAGAGTAAAGATCTAAATGTAAGACCATAAAACTCCTAGAAGGAAATATAAGCATAACACTCTTTAACATAAATTGTAGCAATACTGTTTTGGATCTATCTCCTAAGGTAAAAGAAATAAAAGGAAAAACAAACAAATGGGACCTGATGGAACTTAAAAGCTTTTGCACAGCAAAGAAACCACTGACAATACAAAAAGACAACCTACTGAATAGGAGAAATATTTGCAAATGATATGACTGATAAGGGGTTAATATTCAAAATAAACAGCTTGTACAACTCAATATCAAAAAAAAAAAACCCAATCAAAAAAATGGGCAGAAGACCTGAGATACAGATGGCCAACAGGCACATGAAAAGATGCTCAACACTGCTAATTATTAGAGAAATGAAAATCAAAACCACAATAATATCACTTCAAACTTCAGAATGGCTGTTATCAAAAAGTTTATAACTAGCAAATATTGGAGAGGATATGGAGGAAAAGGGACCCTACTACACTGTTGATGGGAATGTAAACTGGTGTAGCCACCATGGAAAACAGGATGGAGGTTCCTCCAAAAGCTAAAAACAGAACTACCATATGACCCAGCAATTCCACTCCTGGGTATGTATCTGAAGAAAACAAAAATACTAACTCAAAAAAATACATGTACCCCAATCCACACAGCAGCATTATTCACAACAGCCAAGATATGGAAGTAACCCAAATGTCCACCAACAGATGACTGGATAAAGAAGATGTCACACACACACACACACACACACACACACACACACACACGCATACGCGCGCGCACTGGAGTTATTACTCAGCCAAAAAAGGATGAAATTCTGCCACTTGCAACAACATGGATAAACCTAGAGAATATTATGCTTAGGGAAATAAGTCAGATAGAGAAAGACAAATACTCTGTTATCACTTATATGTGGACTCTAAAAAATCATATGAATGCATACAACAAAACAGAAAAAGACTCATACATAGAGAACAGACTTGTGGTGACCAGTAAGGAGAGGGAAGGAGAAAGGGGCAAAATAGGAGTAGGGGATTCAGAGATACAAACCATTATGTGTAAAGTAAATAAGCAACAAGAATATATTGTATAGCATGGGGGATTATAGCTACTGTTATGTAATAACTTAAATGGAATATAATTATAAAAATATTGACTCATTATACTATGCTACATACCTGAAACTAACAAAATATTGTAAATAAACTATATTTCAATTCAAAAAAATTCAACAGCACTTAACAGGACTCAGTACAGCAGCTATGGATATCTCATGGAAGTCAACTACCTTTATAATTATTTTCATAAACTTATTTGATGGAAATGTCAATTGCTCATGGATTGGTGCTCACAGGGCTAGTAGGTTTTATCAGAGAGTCTAGAGAGTCTCTACTTTTAAGTATCATCCACATATAATATTTATGCACACACAGATATCTGGGCTGTCAGCAGCAGTACCATGAACAGTGCTGACCATCCCATCAAGATGTTAATATCTATTCCCCTCTGTATTTTCTCCTATAAAAATGCATGCTGCTATTATTCATAAAACACATGTAAAAACACAGAAACTGCTAGAACATTCAACAAAATAAATTATGGGGCATCCATAAAATAGGATCTTATATTGCAACATAAAGTAGTGTTTTTGAATTATCGAATGATATAAGAAAATGCTCTGGACTTCCCTGGTGGTCCAGTGATTAAGAATCCACCTGCCAATACAGGGGACACTGGTTCGATCCCTTGTCTGGGAAGATTCCACATGCCTCAGGGCAACTAAGTCCACAGGTCACAACTGCTGAGCCTGTGCTCTAGAGCCCAGGTCCCACAGAAGGAGCCACCACAATGAGAAGCCCACCTACCGCAACTAGAAAAAGCCCATGCACAGCAAAGAAGACCCAGCACAGCCAAAAACAAATGATTAAAAAAATGTTCTCATGTGTATAAAAAGATAATGAAAATTACATTTTCATTATGATACAATTTTTTTTAAGTATATACAAATGCAAAGAGAAAAAGACTTCAGTGAAATAAGCCCAAATTTTAAGAGTAGTCTTTTAGGCAATGTGATTATGGATAATTTTTTCCTTTTGATCTTTCTGTATTTTCCAAATGCTCTATAATTATCATCAGGGAAATTCACAATAAATACACAGTAAACATTTTCTTAAAGCACTGGCTGGTCCTGGGTTAGAAACTGTGAGTGCCCCTTGCTGGGTCAGTTCAATATGG
This sequence comes from Madoqua kirkii, assembly GCA_006408675.1. Classification (NCBI taxonomy): domain Eukaryota; kingdom Metazoa; phylum Chordata; class Mammalia; order Artiodactyla; family Bovidae; genus Madoqua; species Madoqua kirkii. Next base: position 17,040 of record SJYC01039837.1, on the reverse strand, counting down.
ATGAATGCTCTGATGCCGGCAGGAAGCCATGGCTGTGGGCATCTTGGCCTTGCCTTGTGATCCAGGGCTGCCGACCCTCAACTCCTTGATGAACCTTTCTCACATGCGGCCCCTTGGTTGATCATCTCAGGCGAGGATTAACCATTTTCAGGCCACTTCACTGAATGGCCCTATGATCCAAACACTAAATGCATTAGGACAAAGTAAGATGGACTGTTCCGTTGACAATGCACTGCCTCCCAGCACTCTGCCACCCGCCCCCTTGCCATTCCCTCAAAGACTTCCAGGAGGAAAGGGTGAGCAGAGTCCTGACCAAAGTAACACCTCTACCCTGAAGTTCTCAGCCACAACTCGTCACAGGTCTCAGAGAGCCCTCTGAACATACTTGCGACAAAAATCATCTGCCGGGCATCATGGATCAAATGATGCATGGGGTCTGCCAAGGCACCACAGCCAACTGCAGACATGAGCTCAGAAGGCCACAGCTGTCTCGGAGACACTGCTGACTGCGGAGAAGGGCAGGGAGGGCACATCTCGTCTCCACAGTGGGCATCTGTCTTGTGTGTGCTGCGGAGAAGGGAGAAGCCCCTTTCTCCTACCACTGTCTCCCTTCTGTATCTTAGTGGATGGAATAAAAGGTAAAGCTGGACTCCAAGGCGGGAAAAAAGATGGTTGGTGACAATGAACACAGGTGACTAATATTTCAGTGTTCAGTTTTAAGAGCTGCTGGATGACACAGCAAGGTGAAAGTATCAAATGAACGGTACCATTGAAGCAGCTGATAAAACATAAATATTGTTGCTGTGCCCAAGAACTCCAGAGTCACCAAAATGATAAAAGAAGACTCATGAACTCAGTAAGAAATGTAACTTCTCATTGTACTGAAGGGATGCTGCTTAAAAGAGGAATGGTCACTGGATTCCTTTTCAGTTAACAAATCTGACTGGCTGCCTGGAGCCTTGGGTTCAGGACAATTCTGAGGCTCCGTGGGGAAGATCCTGTTCAGTTAGCAATGGCTGTCACAGGTACAGAAAGTGCAGCTGAGGCATGCATCTATATATATTGGCCATCTTGTCCTAAAGTGACATGCCATTGATTAGCCTTTGTCATTATATTTTACACAATTCACATGGACCCAAACTGTAGTATCCCTTAATACTCACCCTCTCCTCAGCTTAGGTTGGCTTGTAGAAGAGGTTCCAACAAGTAAAGCATGAAACCCTACCCCTCTCCTCTGCCCAGCTTCCCACCTTATCTTCTGTGTGAATCCAAAGCACAAAGGTCTAGTTCCAAGCATCAGCCACACTGGGAGGCCCTTCTCTTTGGCAGGAAACATCCAGATGCTATTTGAGAGCTCAACATCCCTATCCTTGGGCTTCCAGTAGTGCTAGTGGTAAAGAACCCGACTGCCAGTGCAGGAGACATAAGAGACATGGGTTCGATCCCTGGGGAGGGAAGATCCCTTGGAGGAAGGCACGGCAACCCACTCTGGTATTCTTGCCTGGAGAATCTCATGGATAGAGGAGCCTGGTGGGCTGCAGTCCCTAGGGTTTGCAAAGTGTCAGACACACCTGAACCAACTTAGCACGCATGCATGTACCCCCATCCTTATATACAGAGAGAAAAGAAGTAGCTCTCAGTGGCTGTCAGGACATTTCAGGTACCTTGGTAAAGGGTCTGCAGATTCATTGAGAGGTTCTGTGGAAAAGGCACTGGATCTGGCAGCTGGAAGCCAGGGTTCTGGCTGGGGGACCCCACCTTTGCTGAGCCTCCATGTCCTTCTCTGTAAAGGACAGCTGCTCTACTCCAGAGAAACTATGGAGATTAAATGAGAAAGTGAATGTGGCCACGGTCTGCAAACCATAGAGCCTCATATGAATCATCTAGTTACAAAAGCTGTCTGCTTCTGATTTTAAAGCACAGCCAGTTCAGTGAGTCAAGGGAACTAATGATGCCTGCGTAGCCTGTCTCCACCCCTCTCTTCTTCTCTCTTCTGCTGGGTTTGCTTCTAGACCCCCCTCATGGCTAATCAGTCCTAGGAAGTAGTATGAGAACTAAGAAACTCAGTTCTATCAGCCTCTTCATTTGATTCCCAGGCTTCTATTCCAATGAACCAACCAATTCTGTCATACTTCGGATCCAATCTAAGAGTTAATATTGGTTAGGCTACTGTGCTAGGTACAGTAGAAGCAGCTTTCTGTACATGAACTCCGTTTGCCTTCACAGTAATCCTATGTGGTAGGTATTACTATTATCTCTCCTTTACAAAGAGAAGTTGAGTAAATTTGCCCAGTGTAACCAGGCCACTGGGTTGTAGACTTTACATAGCTAACCACCAGGCTACCCGGGAGATTCCCTTCCAGCTGTCCATGCTATTTCTATAGCTGGAGGCTTCAGTGTTTTCAACTGGGTAATAAACATTAAAAAATTCAATATGCAGTGTTAGCATCAACATTTATGAGTGTGTACAATTTGGAAGCATGTGGAGAACGAAAAAAGCACACGAGCAAGAAAGGACACCATACAGAAATGTAATAATCTAGCGTTCCCACCTCTGCCTCCACTCTCATCTATGTAGATAAGTCTAACTTCTGGGTTACCAGAAGTGGGGGTGGGGTGGGGAGGGAGAACTGGATGAAGACAATCAAAAAGTACAAACCTTCAGTTATAAGTTATTAATAGATAAATACTAGGGAACATAAGAGACATGGGTTCGATCCCTGGGGAGGGAAGATCCCTTGGAGGAAGGCACGGCAACCCACTCTGGTATTCTTGCCTGGAGAATCTCATGGATAGAGGAGCCTGGTGGGCTGCAGTCCCTAGGGTTTGCAAAGTGTCAGACACACCTGAACCAACTTAGCACGCATGCATGTACCCCCATCCTTATATACAGAGAGAAAAGAAGTAGCTCTCAGTGGCTGTCAGGACATTTCAGGTACCTTGGTAAAGGGTCTGCAGATTCATTGAGAGGTTCTGTGGAAAAGGCACTGGATCTGGCAGCTGGAAGCCAGGGTTCTGGCTGGGGGACCCCACCTTTGCTGAGCCTCCATGTCCTTCTCTGTAAAGGACAGCTGCTCTACTCCAGAGAAACTATGGAGATTAAATGAGAAAGTGAATGTGGCCACGGTCTGCAAACCATAGAGCTCATATGAATCATCTAGTTACAAAAGCTGTCTGCTTCTGATTTTAAAGCACAGCCAGTTCAGTGAGTCAAGGGAACTAATGATGCCTGCGTAGCCTGTCTCCACCCCTCTCTTCTTCTCTCTTCTGCTGGGTTTGCTTCTAGACCCCCCTCATGGCTAATCAGTCCTAGGAAGTAGTATGAGAACTAAGAAACTCAGTTCTATCAGCCTCTTCATTTGATTCCCAGGCTTCTATTCCAATGAACCAACCAATTCTGTCATACTTCGGATCCAATCTAAGAGTTAATATTGGTTAGGCTACTGTGCTAGGTACAGTAGAAGCAGCTTTCTGTACATGAACTCCGTTTGCCTTCACAGTAATCCTATGTGGTAGGTATTACTATTATCTCTCCTTTACAAAGAGAAGTTGAGTAAATTTGCCCAGTGTAACCAGGCCACTGGGTTGTAGACTTTACATAGCTAACCACCAGGCTACCCGGGAGATTCCCTTCCAGCTGTCCATGCTATTTCTATAGCTGGAGGCTTCAGTGTTTTCAACTGGGTAATAAACATTAAAAAATTCAATATGCAGTGTTAGCATCAACATTTATGAGTGTGTACAATTTGGAAGCATGTGGAGAACGAAAAAAGCACACGAGCAAGAAAGGACACCATACAGAAATGTAATAATCTAGCGTTCCCACCTCTGCCTCCACTCTCATCTATGTAGATAAGCCTAACTTCTGGGTTACCAGAAGTGGGGGTGGGGTGGGGAGGGAGAACTGGATGAAGACAATCAAAAAGTACAAACCTTCAGTTATAAGTTATTAATAGATAAATACTAGGGATGTAATATACATCATGGTAAATATAATTAAACACTGCTGCATGCTATATAAGAAAGTTGTTAAAACAGTAAATCCTAAGAGTTCTCATTATAAGAGAGAAAGGTTTTATTTTCTATTTCATTTTGTATCTATATAAGATGATGGATATTCATGAAACTTACTGTGATAATTAGTTTTCATGATGTATATAAGTCAATCACTATGCTGTACACCATAAACTTATACAATGCTTTATGTCAATTACATCCCAATAAAACTGGGGGGTAAAAGAATAGATTGAAGAGCCAGACTGGAAAAAAAATTAATTACTGCATCCAAAATTTTAACAATCAAGAAGACATATCAGAAACAGGAATATAAACAGATTGGGAAGAATCCTGAGTCCTTGCTTTAACTGCACCCACACATTCTTATAAGGAAAAAGGCCAAGAAATCCTGTCAACTATATTTAAATTACTCCTGATAGAATCATTCACTTTTATTTTAGTAAAATTTTTTCACTTTCCTGGAAAAAAATCTTTATGATTGCTCTGGATAACAATGATAGCATTCCCAGGGTCTTGCTTCTTCGGAACTTTCTCTGAATACATAAGGACTACTGGAGTCCACCTATCCTAACAGGGTTGTACCTAAAGGGCAGAGATGCCAATCCTTGAGAACTAAAGCTCTTTGGACCCATGAGAGTATTGGTTATCTGCAAAACTAACTCCAGGTCTTTTTAAAGGTGGTATAAACTAGCTGAGGCTGAAATCAGTTGGCATTTAGCATCTGCTATCTCTGAAGGTGGCACTTAAGCACTCAGACTAAAGTGTCTTTATAAAAGGAGACAGTAGCTAGGCCTTGGAGTGCATGGTCAACCAGCTAGGCATCTGGGGCTTCCAGAAGAGCCCTGTTGCTTTTGAGGTCCCTGTAAGCTCCTTCCAGAGGACTTTTTGAAGCAGCATTTCTCATACTTTGCTGTGTACATGACTCACCTTGGGATCTACCTAAAAGGGAGACTATGATTCAGTGGGTCTCAGGTGGGACCCGAGATTCTGCTTTGCTAACAAGCTCCCAGGTGATGGGGATACTGCTGATCTAGAAACCACAGTTTGAGTACTGAGACTCTAAAGCATTTGGGAAATTTGTCACTGTTTATCTTAAGCCAGGAGAAGACAGCAGCAGAGGATGAGATGGTTGGATGGCATCACTGATTCAATGGACATGAACTTGGGCAAACTCCAGGAGGTAGTGAAGTGAAGGATAGGGAAGCCGGGCGTGCTGCAGTCCATGGAGTCAAAAAGACACTACTTAGCCACTGAACAAAAACAACGACCTTAAGCCATGATGCTGGTGCTACCAATAAACCTCTGATGGGATGCTGGTCAGTCTGTCTTCTCCATAATAGGAAAAATAAATACAGATTAAGCAGCAAGAGTGATGTAAGACCCAAATGGGAAAGAGCAATAGGTACTCTCTTACTTTAGGGGCGTCATACCCTAAATGACAAGGGTTTGAATGTTCAAAACATGAGCAAACAACAAATCCCACGATAAACTTAAACTGTCAGCGTTCAGTGTGGTTTTCTTCTGGATGTGGTTGGCTGTTTTGTGTTTGCTTTTCTTATCAATATTTTTTGAAGTATAGTTGATTTATAATGTTGTTAATTCAATGTGTCTTCATTAAAACCCACGTTTGTGCATAATCTTTCCTATCAGACTTTATGACCCACTGGGGTAGCTTCCCACAGGTGGATTCTTTCTCTTCTTCCAGACTCTTGAGCAGACTAGGAAAGAGCAATAGGTACTCTCTTACTTTAGGGGCGTCATACCCTAAATGACAAGGGTTTGAATGTTCAAAACATGAGCAAACAACAAATCCCACGATAAACTTAAACTGTCAGCGTTCAGTGTGGTTTTCTTCTGGATGTGGTTGGCTGTTTTGTGTTTGCTTTTCTTATCAATATTTTTTGAAGTATAGTTGATTTATAATGTTGTTAATTCAATGTGTCTTCATTAAAACCCACGTTTGTGCATAATCTTTCCTATCAGACTTTATGACCCACTGGGGTAGCTTCCCACAGGTGGATTCTTTCTCTTCTTCCAGACTCTTGAGCAGACTAGAAGAGCAGAAGCAAGAAGTAAACTTTTTTGGGGTCACAAAGGGTTTTCCTGTGGGGTTTAAACCCTAGCTCTCCAGCCACCAGTGGCAAAAAATTACCAATCTTGCTCATGTCAGTAAATCTCCAAGTCACATTTATCGAAGCTGGGGACAGATGTCTCTGAAGCCATTACTGGTTTCAGGACACAGAGAAACCCATCTGCTCACAAACCGCAGCGACAGCCTGCCTGGTGTTGTCACTTGCACACACGCACCATTTGAATATGATGATCCAGCGGGAAGGAGAAAAACTAGGGAGAAGCTAGGAGGCCCCTGGAGTGTAGCAGAATATGTTTAAGTCCAGGAGGAAGGCTGCCCTGCTCCATCCATACGCATTTCCTAACAGCAGTTATGAGCTGGAAATGGAGCTGTGGTTATTGTTTAGTCACTAACTCATGTCCTATTCTTTGCAACCCCATATACTGTAATCTGCCAAGCTCCTCTGTCCATGGGATTTCCCAGGCAAGAATACTGGAGTGGGTTGCCATTTCCTTCTTCAGGGGATCTTCCTGACCCAGAGACTGAACTCGTGTCTCTTGCATTGGCAGGCAGATTCTGTACTGCTGAGCCGCCAGGGAAGCCCCTGGAAATGGAGACTAACCTTGATAGGGTGGCTGGACTTTGACCGCCCTGTGTGTGCTCTGATTCAGAAGCTCTCCATGCATCCATAAGACAGTGAAACATGTATGACCCCATTTTAAAGATGGGAACACTAAGGCTGAACAACCTGCTAGAGGCCACACAGGCTAGGAGTTGGCCAGGCCGGGGCTGAGCCACCATGCCCCACGTAGGAACAGCTCTACGGTTCCCTCAGTGAAGAAGCCAAGGTAGGCCTTCCTGGTCTTTATTCTTGGCCAGCCCTCCTCCCCTGCTGACCCAATCCAGATCTTGCCCTTTCTTCAAGTCTCACCTCCCCGTGAAGCCCCTGCCCATACTTCCTTCCTCGATGAACCCACTCATATCTGAGATTCCCAGGCCTCTGGACACATCGTGGACAAGACAACATTTTAAAAAATCACAACACAGTTCCTGATCATAAATGGTTTCTGTAACATCATGGAAAATTTAGAAAATCCAGAAAAGAAAACAAGTAGCATGCACAGCCTTGTCACCAGAGGCTCTTCGGTCCCGTGCTCCTCTGGGGGAGGAGCATCTGGTTGTCCCTCTTGTAGCACTAGCCTCCACCCCAATGAGCTGCATGGATGAAGTACTGAATGGATGATTATTATTTTGCCAAAATCAATGTTGATAAACTTGGCAATAATACCTCAACATTACCCCTTGAAAATCCTTTAGCCAGATGATTCTGTTAAGTGTGTGCCGAGATGACTTAGCAAATGGTTTTCTCTCTCCACCAAAAACCTAAGAATCCCAAGAAGGTTTTCACTACTGAGCTCACCTCTCAACAGTATTTTGCCAAGTGTCCCCATCCCCCACCAGGTCAACACCAGCACTTAATCAGCGCTTCTCATGTGTGTGCATTGCACTCAGGCCCAACACAAATTGTGTCGTTTAGTCTTCACAGCAGCCCTAAGGTAACTATTGTCATTTGTTTCCTAGTTTTAACAAATGAGGAAACTGAGAACAACAAGGTCAAGTAATTTAGCTGAGGTCACATAGCCAGCAAGTGGCAGACCTGGGATTTGAATCCAGGCAGCCTGCCCCCCAGAGCATGGGTTCTTCATCACTGTAGTAACCTGATTCTGCATAACTAGGTCAAGGGACCACAACCATCATGCTGCGGTCAGTGCCTGGTCACTGACATCCTCTCGGAAAACGCTTCCCCAAAGAACCAGCAGAGTGGAGCAAGGAGACAGGGAATGGAACCCCCTCTCTCCATCTGCACAGTGTCAGGCAGAGGGTCTGGGCCAAAATCAGTGCTTAGTTATGTGACCTGGGCTTTCTTTGTACTTTTCTGTGGCTGCCTCTCCTCCCAGAATGCCAGCTCCCAGAGCACAGGCCTAGGCACTGTGCCCTGTCTCCTACAGGAGCTTCCCACGTGGCGTGGTGGTAAAGAAACCATCTGCCAACACAGGAGACACCGAGACAAAGAGACGCGAGTTTGATTCCTGGGTCAGGAAGATGCAACCCACTCTAGTATTCTTGCCTAGAAAGTCCCATGGACAGAGGAGCCTGGTGGGCTATAGCCCATGGAGTTGAAAAGAGTCAGACACGACTGAGCGCGCACCGCTTTGGTGAAAACACATGATCCTGCATTTTGTTAATCATGTTGAAGAGACAGAGGAAAAAGAGGAAGGTAAGATGGTGAACAAGAAAAAGAATAATGATTTTTTCTTGTCAAATCCAACAACAGATTTCTCTGGTAGGACATGGCTTTGTGAGATTGGTTGTTTTGGCAAGGGAGGGGCGGGGAGGCAAACAGAAAGCAGGGAGAAGCACCCCGTCTACGAAACGGGAAGGTCTAAAGGTAAAGAGCGCTGCCGCGGCACGCTGAGCCTCTCGGGCAGGACGCTCGGGAGGCCGGGAGATGACTCCATGCTTTTGGTCCAGGCAGGCAGGCAGGTGTGGGCTTCAGCAAAGTGAACTGACTCTGCTTGACTGCTGCCCCCAAAGGCAGCAAAAAGCTGTCAATAGAAAGGTCCTCACCTTTCTGGAAACACTGCACAGGATAGGGGCTGGCAATGGGCCTGCCAAGGGAAAACAAGGATTCAAAACCATGAATGAGGCTGTTCTAAGAGGAAGGTGAAAATATTCCTCCTGTGGTTTCCTCAACTATTAAAAAAAAAAGCAGCTGCACAATTGGATCAGATTATCAAAAATTTTCAGGGAAATGACAGACTCAAGTTCACCTGCTTGATAACCTTGCAGAATTTGGGTACGTGTTACTTCAACAAATACCACAGGCTACGACAGCAACAAGACCCTTTTCTGAGTCAAGACCTAAGCCTCCTTTATATAAAACAGATAAACAGCAGTGGCGAGAAAGGCACTCTTCTGTGGAGAGGGAGAGGGTGAAGCTTCCCCCCATCTCTAGGAGTCCTTCACTCGGGTCTGTTACACCCCCTTCTCATCCGATCTAGGGCACATCGTAACTGAGAGAAACCCAAGCCTGTGTGTATTTCACCCTCACCATCCCTGAGAAGGCTCTTTGCTGAAGACAAAAAACTCAGCCAGAGCACCCAGCACACAAAAGCTTCCCTAGCAAAGGGAGGCTCGTACCAGGCAAAGGCCCCACCTTGGGAGCACCATCCTGCCCGCTTTGGGGAAAGCTCCACTTGAGAAATGGACTCAGGAAGTCCAACAGCATTAATAAAATCTGTGTGTCTCTGTTACACAAAGCAGCTTGATCTGAAAGAAAGTATTCAACCAAGTCCATCGCTTTTAGCTAAATATCTGGATATTTTGGACTGCATTTGTTTTCCCTTTACATACAGCTGCCTGGTTGCTTAAGCACAACCACAGGCTTGGTAAAGTAAGATGGCAGAAGGGGCTCTGGTGGGAGCTCACCTTCCCCAGTGAAGCACATTCTGCGGTAACGTGTTGCTGGCCACCACAGATGAGAGAACCAGGTGGCCAGCTCATGAGTAGACCCTCTGTGGAAACCAGCGGCAAAGTGAGTATCATGTGCTAATCAGATATTTGCAGGGCGGGGGTGGTTCAGGGGGAAAGGTAAGATTTACGGGAATCCATTTTTTTTCCTGTAACTTTTGCCTGCTTTGATGTCTCTACTCAGAAGTCTAACAGGCATTTCAAACACTGACAAGTCCACAGCTGAAGCCTTGGTGGTCTCACTCCCTAAGTTTCTTCCTGCAACTGTCCCCATTTCAGTAAACGAATGCCATTCCCTTCAGTGAGTAGATGAGGAACTCTGGAGTCATCCTCATCTTTTTGGATGACAGTGACAGCCTCCTCACGGGCCTCCCTGCACCCCCTCTCCCCCTCACAGCCTGCTCTCTGCTAGGTGGATCTCTCTGGTGCTCAAGTCCTTCAGAGGCTCCCCAGGTCAAGTTCTTCTGTGACTCGCAGAATGTGAAGGTGAAGTCGCTCAGTCGTGTCCGACTCTTTGCAACCCTGTGGACTGTAACCTACTAGGCCTCTCCGTGCATGGGATTCTCCAGGCAAGAATACTGGAGTGGACTGCTATTTCTTTCTCCAGAGGATCTTCCCATCCCAGGGATCGAACCTGGGTCTCCCACATTGGAGGCAGCCGCTTTAACCTCTGAGCCAAGGAGGGAAGCCACGCCCTGGAAATTCCTCAAGATCCATCTCTCACTCCTCCTGCCTTCCCCCTTCACTCGAGCCACACCAGCTTCCCCTTGTTCCCTGAGCCCTGACTTTCTCCCCCACTGTGGTTGTAGCTGCTATTCTCTCTACCTGGAAAGCTCTTCCCGTGGACCTCCTCATGGCCCACATCTCACTTCAGTTTCACTTAAGTAACCTTCTCAGTGAAGCATTGCCTGCTCCCCTGATCAAAACTGTCAGGGCCTCAGACACCTCTCACCCCCGTTCCCTGGCTCTGGCTGCTTTCCCCTTGGCACCTGGCACCAACATGTTGTGTGTTGCCTCCATTTATCTTGTCTTCCTGACACTAGAATACAAGCCCCGTGAGACCTAAGAGTTTCATCTGTCTGGTTCAAGTGCTAGGGACAGAGCAGTCAAGAGTATCAGGTGCTTACTAGGTGTTCAGTAAATACAAACTTAATGGATGAAAGTGGGATAGACCAGTATCTGTTAGTCAAAAATCTATTTTGGATGAGTCAGGCTTAGAAAACGAACAAACAACAACAAAAAGAATTGGCTGGACAGAGTGACAAAGGCTATTTAAAATTCCTCTTCTTATATTGGTGGATTAAGTGACACTGGTCAGGACCAACTCTCCCACAGAGAACTAAGAAAGCTGGATTCAATATGAAAAATGCCTTCGTAATTACATTGAGAGTTAGTACCCACAGATGTAGGCCTGTCATAAAAAGTTGCTTTTGTCCTGAGGACATCTCATCTACTGTTCTCAAGAAACTATGACCTGCTTGGCCTTCTCCAAAGTCAACAAAGCAGCTTCTGTGACAAACCATCCTCGCTTTAGGATAGGACCCCAGAAGTCTATGCTATGGTCTGAATATTTATGTTCTCCCCTCCAGTCATATGCTGAAATCCTAACCCTCCAGGTGACGATATTAGAAGGTGGGCCCATAAGGAGGTGAACAGATCATGTAGGTGGAGCCCTCATAAATGACCGAGTGCCCTTATGAGAGAGGCTCTTGGCTTCTCTCTCTCTCCTTCCACCATAGGAGGTTCAATGAAAAGATGGCCCCCGGTCTACAGTGAGCCCTCACAAGATACCAGCTCTGCTGGCACGCTGGTCTTGGAGTTCTAGCCTCTAGAACAATGAAAAATAGATTCTTGTTTATAAGCCACCTAGAGTTTTGTTATAGCAGCCTGAACAGACGGAGTCTGCTCTCAGAACAAGAAGAAACCAGGCCTGCAACCTGGCTTTGCATCACCTGGAGAGTTCTAAGAGCTACAAGTCTTAAATTGTTTGAAGGTGGTCTCCGATTGAATCCTCTCTGGAGGAAAGTACCATTATCTTAGGCCTCAATGTATCCTAAAATATAAATCTTCAAATACAAATATACAAATTTTCAAGCACAGAGAGATAATCCAACACACAAAGAAATAAGATACCAGGAACTCCCCTGATCAAAACTGTCAGGGCCTCAGACACCTCTCACCCCCGTTCCCTGGCTCTGGCTGCTTTCCCCTTGGCACCTGGCACCAACATGTTGTGTGTTGCCTCCATTTATCTTGTCTTCCTGACACTAGAATACAAGCCCCGTGAGACCTAAGAGTTTCATCTGTCTGGTTCAAGTGCTAGGGACAGAGCAGTCAAGAGTATCAGGTGCTTACTAGGTGTTCAGTAAATACAAACTTAATGGATGAAAGTGGGATAGACCAGTATCTGTTAGTCAAAAATCTATTTTGGATGAGTCAGGCTTAGAAAACGAACAAACAACAACAAAAAGAATTGGCTGGACAGAGTGACAAAGGCTATTTAAAATTCCTCTTCTTATATTGGTGGATTAAGTGACACTGGTCAGGACCAACTCTCCCACAGAGAACTAAGAAAGCTGGATTCAATATGAAAAATGCCTTCGTAATTACATTGAGAGTTAGTACCCACAGATGTAGGCCTGTCATAAAAAGTTGCTTTTGTCCTGAGGACATCTCATCTACTGTTCTCAAGAAACTATGACCTGCTTGGCCTTCTCCAAAGTCAACAAAGCAGCTTCTGTGACAAACCATCCTCGCTTTAGGATAGGACCCCAGAAGTCTATGCTATGGTCTGAATATTTATGTTCTCCCCTCCAGTCATATGCTGAAATCCTAACCCTCCAGGTGACGATATTAGAAGGTGGGCCCATAAGGAGGTGAACAGATCATGTAGGTGGAGCCCTCATAAATGACCGAGTGCCCTTATGAGAGAGGCTCTTGGCTTCTCTCTCTCTCCTTCCACCATAGGAGGTTCAATGAAAAGATGGCCCCCGGTCTACAGTGAGCCCTCACAAGATACCAGCTCTGCTGGCACGCTGGTCTTGGAGTTCTAGCCTCTAGAACAATGAAAAATAGATTCTTGTTTATAAGCCACCTAGAGTTTTGTTATAGCAGCCTGAACAGACGGAGTCTGCTCTCAGAACAAGAAGAAACCAGGCCTGCAACCTGGCTTTGCATCACCTGGAGAGTTCTAAGAGCTACAAGTCTTAAATTGTTTGAAGGTGGTCTCCGATTGAATCCTCTCTGGAGGAAAGTACCATTATCTTAGGCCTCAATGTATCCTAAAATATAAATCTTCAATACAAATATACAAATTTTCAAGCACACAGAGATAATCCAACACACAAAGAAATAAGATACCAGGAAGGGGACCCAGTGAAAACAAAAGATGACAAAACAGACTTCAAAATTTTGAAACACTGGAATATCCCAAAGTCTCTTATGCATTTAAGCCTACCATGTTCAGAGAAACAAAAACAAGTTTGAAGATTCCAAGAAAGAAACAGATACTAAGGTTTTCCCTGGTGGGTCATGGGTCAGTGGTAAAGAATCCCCCTGCCAATGTAGGAGACACGGATTCAATATCTGATCAGGGAAGATCCCACAGGCCTTGGAGCAACTAAGCCCGTGTGGGATTGAGCCTGTGCTCTAGAGCTCGGGAACCACAACCACTGAACCCATGTGCTGCAAATACTAAAGCCCGTACACACTAGAGCCTGTGCTCCGCAATAAGAGACCACCACAATGGGAGGCCTGAGCTAGACTAGTTCCTCCCACAACTAGAGGAATTGCCCCTGCTTACTGCAACCAGAGGAAAGCCAGAGCAGCAGCAAAGACCCAGCACAGGCAAAACTAAAATTATAAAAAAAGAAGTAGACACTATATTAAAAGATTTTGGGAAAAAAAAAGAATTTCTAGAGGAAATAACATTGAAACTGTAGAGTGCTTACAGTGGGCAGGGAACTGAACTTGGGGGAAATGTCACACAATCTGACTTTGTCTTCCAATAAAGAGAGAGAAGTAGTTTATAAAATATGGGTGAGTATTCATTTCACATGCTTTTTAGCTAGAATGAAACAAATCATCAGCTAATCACAAACATCCAGATTCCTAAATACTAAGGAGGCTGGGGGGCAGGGGGTGGGGTGGGGGAAGCAAGCTCTCTACAAGAGACTTTATCAAAAGAGAAAAGAACAACTATCTAGTTTCTTCGCCTCCATATCCATCCACATGAGGATATATCCTTTATACCGCCTTCTGGCAATTTTCTATTACAAGAGAACCTCCATAGCACTTGCAAGCATTTTGGTTTTAAGTCTACTGATGAGAACCGGAATACTCAGTTGTCTCATAAAAGACTGTGTGCTTCCCACCCAATCAGAGACTCTTAACTCAAGAGATGCTAGAAATAACCATCATCCTCGCAACAAACAGCTGTGTCACATCCCGTTTCCCCCTCCCTCTCCGCCTTCAGCCTCCCTCCACGAACTGCTATCTTTAAGCCACAGGGCAGACAAGAGAAAAACAATTAGTCATTCCAGGTTTTGCCCACTTTCCCCACAATCCGTGTTATTCAGAGCACAGTCACTGGAGACAATAAGACGGCTTTGGAAGCCAAGCAGGCACCTACAGGTCTGAAAGACTTGAAGACTTTTTCCAAGACTTCATGGAGCGTCTTCTTGCCGCAGGAGGAGATGTAATCCTGTGCTAGCTGCAAGAAAGGCAGGCAGTCTTCACTCTCACTCCACACGTGCTGCGTGCCCACCAGAATGGGAGAGGAGAAAACAAAGACACACAGTTATTATACTCAGTCTGAAATATGCAAAACCAAGAGGATTTTTTTCAGTTATGTGAATTTGAAGGCCTCCATTCCAGAGTAAAAATCCATATAGTTATTCTTGACTTGTATCGAAGGCAGAAAATGAATACCCTGCAGAAACTCCCCATGCTCCTGGTCCATAATCTCACCTGCTCAATTTTCTATCAGATCTGCCCATACATAGTAAAAGGGCAGGGGGATCAATATTCCCCTACTCATGATTTGCAATGTCCCTCTCCTGATGCTGGCAAAGTGAAAGTGAAGTCGCTTAGTCGTGCCCGACTCTTTGTGACCCCATGGACAGTAGCCTGCACCAAGCTCCTCCGTCCATGGGATTTTCAAGGCAAGAGTACTGGAGTGGGTTGCCATTTAGGGTGGCTTTAAAATGGGAGGGAGGAGAAACCAAGAGCGTGCATAATCCTTACCATTGCCTTCAGCAATGGCTGAAGGATTAAGTAGGCAGAGTTTGTAACCACTTACCCGGAAACATTCTTTACCCAGATTATCCTGAGAGTGGGGGCGATGGTCACTTTACTTCAAAATGAAATGAATTTAGGAGAACACATGGAAAAGTCATCCCTACTCAGCAGGAAACAAAGGCTCTCTGAAATCTCACCTTCCCTTAAAATGCTTTAAGAGGACATTGTAGGGCTTCCTTGGAGGCACAATGGTAAAGAATCTACCTGCCAATGCAGGAGATGTGGGTTCAATTCCTGTGTCAGGAAGATCCCACATGCTGTGGAGCAGTGCCACAACTAGTAAGCCTATCTTCCAGAGCCCAGGAGCTGCAACTCTCTGAGCCCATGTGCAGCAACCACCAAAGCCCCTGCACCTAGAGCCTGTGCTCTGCAACGAGAAGCCTCTGCAGCTAGAGAGCAGCCCCACCTGCCTCAACTAGAGAAAAGCCCAT
The DNA here is from genome assembly GCA_006408675.1 of Madoqua kirkii. Lineage (NCBI taxonomy): Eukaryota > Metazoa > Chordata > Mammalia > Artiodactyla > Bovidae > Madoqua > Madoqua kirkii. The sequence goes on along the minus strand of SJYC01039837.1, from coordinate 1,692 downwards.
GTAGCAATGAAGACCCAGCAAAGCCATAAAAAAGGAAAATAAAGTAAAAATTATTATATATATACATATATACATACATATACATACATATATATATATAATATATATATATATATATATATATATATAAGAGGGCAACGTACCCAAGCAACACTTTGCGATGTTAACATGCACCAGGAGGAATCTGATTTAGGCTTTATTTTTTCTTAGGCTAGACAAGTTTTTTTTTTTTTTCTTTCCCACATGAGGATATCCATTTTAGCACATCTTTAAGATTTGGCTAGTTTCTCCCATAAATGTTCAAGGATCTGGAATAAGCCCAAGAAACTGGTTTGAGAGATGAAGATGCAGAAGCCCCCTGATCTGCATAATAGGATGGGGGTAGGGGTTACTGAAGACCAGGATAACATCAGGGTGTCAGTCAGGTATCAAGCATTGCTGTTTACAGGAGCCGATCAATAACAGCTCAACACTGGTGAAAAAAGTGTAGAGGAGAGGGAGATGTTTGGCAGCTGAGAGCAAGGAACAGGCACTGGGCAGCAAGGGACAGATCAATTTGGAGAAATGGTCCATGTCAAGCATATACTTATCCCTGCTATTAATAAAATGATTAGAGCATCACCCCCAGAAAGTCATATGCCCAACATGCAATAAACAGATTTCCCCTTCTTTTTCACTGCAGGATCCTCAGGAACTGGAAAGAACTGAAAACGCTGCTCAGATTCAAGACAGAACAACGTGCTAATATGCCATCTTTACAGCCCAATTATCTGTGTCTCACAGATGTGAAAGCCCAATTCTGATACATGCTGCTCTATTTCCAGCAGACTTCTGGAGTAGCTTCCTCCTTGACCTAATAAAGATACCTTCTAGATTCTCTAACTTTAGAGAACAGCTCCAACATGATTCCCTACTCAGTGGAGGCCCTTAACGTTGTCAAGTCACTGAAATGCCAGTCATGTAATAGTCTCTTGCATTGTACAAAAAGCATAATAGTACAGTTCAGTTCAGTTGCTCAGTTGTGTCTACTCTTTGTGACCCTATGAATCACAGCACGCCAGGCCTCCCTGTCCATCACCATCTCCCAGAGTTCACGCAAACTCATGACCATTGAGTGGGTGATGCCATCCAGCCATCTCATCCTCTGTCATCCCCTTTTCCTCCTGCCCCCAATCCCTCCCAGCATCAGAGTCTTTTCCAATGAGTCAGCTCTTTGCATGAGGTGGCCAAAGTACTGGAGCTTCAGCTTTAGCATCATTCCTTCCAAAGAAATCCCAGGGCTGATCTCCTTCAGAATGGACTGGTTGGATCTCCTTGCAGTCCAAGGGACTCTTAGGAGTCTTCTCCAACAACACAGTTCAAAAGCATCAATTCTTCGGCGCTCAGCCTTCTTCACAGTCCAACTCTCACATCCATACATGACCACAGGAAAAACCATAGCCTTGACTAGATGGACCTTTGTTGGCAAAGTAATATCTCTGCTTTTCAATATGCTATCTAGGTTAGTCATAACTTTTCTTCCAAGGAGTAAGTGTCTTTTAATTTCATGGCTGTGGTCACCATCTGCAGTGATTTGGGAGCCCAAAAAAATAAAGCCTGACATTGTTTCCACTGTTTCTCCATCTATTTCCCATGAAGTGATGGGGCCAGATGCCATGATCTTCATTTTCTGAATGTTGAGCTTTAAGCCAA